>APFE030377650.1:0-14686 GCA_000404065.3 Pinus taeda | reverse complement strand
CTTTTGACTTGGGAGATTTGCTCCAAAGGTTAATGCTTGGAAGATATGCTGGCTGGACCCTCTAGAGAAGGACTCAGCGTCAGGACTTCGGTTGTACCTTACTCTACTTTTTGTTAATAAAGATAGATGACTACTCTTATGGTTCCATTCACGTTTGTTCAATGATTGATCAATGCAAATTGTATCTTTCCTGACCGATACATAGTTGTTGTTAGTAGATTTTACGCTCTTGTTTGTTCTCTTTTGCTTGTGCAGGTGTTCATCCATGAGGATAGCGGGGAATTGTGATCGGCTGGAGCGAAGGAGCGAGAGGAGTATCTCTTCGACAAACAAGCGTCGGAATCCAAGTAGGTTACTCTCACCCACTTGTTAATTACAACTAGGAACTTGCGGTGTAGCATTGTTTGATTGTTGCTAGACCCTTGTTGGGCTAGTAGGGATCGCCTCTATCCGTAGAGGGGATTTACCTATCCAACACTATGGTAATGATCGTAACATTTTGCAGTATTTTGTTTATTTGCCTGTGGTTTATTGGTTGAGAGTTGAGACATGGCATCATCATGTTAATGGCTCAAAGTAAAACTTAGATATCAAAGCCTTGAATTATAAGCTGGTTGATATTTATGAGATTTATATGCAATATTAATTCAATAATTAATAAAAAATATAGTCTCATGCACCCTAAATCAACTTCAATTTATATAGCTTTAGAATTTCAATTCTGCTACATCTCTACATATTATTTAGATTTCACTTTATGCTTGAAGTACGAATTTGGCCTCAGATCTTGTTTTCATGAAATTTTTTCTTTAAACATAATCAAAATAATATTTGGGTAAGCATGTGACCACTTTTTAAGTTTTCCCATAAATGTTTCCGCGAAAAAGAAATTGTGTTGACTTTTAACTAACACACACCCTTGATCCATTATCTGCAATCCTCCTTGTGTGATTTTTCTATAATCATATGCTTTTTAATGTGAATGGTAAATCTTCAGTACTTTACCTTGCTTCCTTATACCATCTTAGACCTAAAACGCTGCATTTTGTACTCGTGGATTAATCAAATTATTAAGGCTAGACTCATATTCCATGAGGATGGTGGAATGACCAATTTCGCATGATTTTGAATAGTGCACTCAACACTTATTGCATCAGGTGATGCTTAGAGGACTAAAGAAGTGGGATTAAAATTAACAGAATTGATCTAGTAACATTAATAATCAGATCTAGGCCTTGCAATCTAGTAATCATGACTTCCTGGAAAGGTCTTCCATCCTAGGATTCGAGGATCAAGTGTGTTTAACCTTGAAGTTTCCTCCCATAGTCAACCCACTTTGTTGGCTAACTGAAAGGAGTAATTTATTTATGCATGACTCAAACATTTGGGATGTCATTTTTAGAAACTAGTTATTCATGGGAATGTTTTAGTTGTAATAGCTTTTGTATTCGAGCTTACTAGATAATTTCATTTTGCAAAAGTCTCTTTATTGGTTAGAATCTATGGAATTTCAAATAACTAATTTGATTAAAATATGTTTACAGGAATGCATCATGTAGATTCAGGGAAAACACATCATTACATTGCTAAAGTTCTTTTGAGGGGCTATCTTATCATTTTTTGTATTATTTATCTAAGACAAACATATGGTTTTAATGGTTCAGATGTGATAAGTATACTTAAGCATTTAGTCTTCGTATGAATCTTTTTTCAGCCAAGTTTGAACACCTTTTTCTCAACGAGTTTATCATGGTTACGATATTAATCGTGGATTTGAGCATGTAGATTTATGATATTATGTTGGGCAACTTTGTGCTTGTTTGATTTTCCTTAAATTATATTTTGTATCATTGAGAAACTTACTGTACTCACAATTTAGTGTGATCGATTTAACTTTATATCTATTTAGGACAAGTCAGATGGAGATTATTCTGTTGCCTTATCAAAGTTAAAATCACTAATAAGGAAAATCCATAATATTTGAATAATTCAGACTGCGGATCACATAGAGGGTGAGATTTAGATTTAAATCTCCCATAACTTAAGAACCTTATTGAAACGTTTAATGGAACATGGCCATATTTTGTGCCCAAGTGGAAGAGGCACGTCACTTTAACAATCACATTAACATACTTAATGTGTGTAATTCTAATAAAAATCTAAAATGAAAAATAAATGAAGCTTTCATGTCTTTTGTTTTTATCCCTCTCTCAGTGTTAAATCAATATGCAGTTAAGATGGATCTATGATCTTAATAGGAAAGTGTTGTTTTCTTGGGTTGTAGCATGGGAGGCCAATTAATATTCATCTTTTTTACTTATTCTTTCTTTCAAACCAACTTACCTTTTTACAAAAGATCATGGCTTTACCCAGGAAGGATGTAGTTAAACTATTGACCAAGGTTGGCATCTCTTGGAAACTTACCATAAGGATATCATTCTTAGAGAAAAAACATACACCAAAGATAGTACCTCCTTGTTCCAGATTGTACCTTTAAAAGGATAATTGATGTACATTTTTGTCTTCACATAGCAGTGGTGAACAAGACATTAAAAAACGTATAGGCAAAATGATTCTAGCAAAATTTCCCAACAACAATGATAATCATGGCAATGAAATTCTTTAGAATTGAATATTATGACACCAAGGTTGTTTACTTTTGTATCCTCCTTAGGTTTAAAATGTTTGGACTATCTGTAGAACTTGAGTAGTGCATGATATTATGATTTGATCTTGAGAGAAAGGAATAGAGGAAATCTAGGGTTGTCTATGTCAAGGACATTTTGAGAGAAGTCGGGTGTAAGCGGTGTAAAATAATGTGAATTTTCTATAATCTTTATGCTTCTTGATGTGAATGGTAAATCTTTAGTACTCTACCGTGCTTCCAAAGTCTTCATTTTACATATCCACAATTGTTTAAACTAACATTCTCCTTCTAACTAGATGTATTCCTCTGAGCATGGTGGTATACATTCTTTTGGACCTTGTTTGCTCCCTTAATTGTAAGTGAATACAAATATTAGATTTATAGGACACGATACCATGAATCATGTAAGCCAATAATATTGGTATACATTATTTTGGATCTTGTTTGCTCCCTTAATTGTAAGTGAATACAAATATTAGATTTATAGGACAGGGTACCATGTATCATGTGAGCCAATGATCTTGGACATTTTGTAATTGAATTCTTCAAAACTTATTGCCATTGGATCTTCCAAAATGTGCAAATAGTTTTGTTGGTTGGCACAATTCTACAAGTTATAATAACATAGATTCTATTCTACAAAGTTCTTTCCACCTTGCATCCTTTTTGTGAATATGGGTAAGCAATATGCTCTTCCAACAAAGAATACATTCTTGTGTGTGGAGTCACTGGGTATACTATGGTAATGAGTGTAACATTTTTCAATCTTCTATTTGTTGGCCTATGATTTAGTGTTTGAGACAAGGCATCACCATGTTAGTGACCCAAAGTCAAACTTAGAGATCAGAGCCCTCAATTATACGTTGATTGAATTTTATGAGATGTATATGCAATATTAATACAATAACTAATAAAAAAATATATAATCTTAGGCACCCTAAATCAACTTCAATGCCCTGAATTATAAGTTGACTGAATTTTATGAGATGTATATGAAATATTAATTCAATAAATAAATAAAAAATAATGTCTTAGGTACTGTAAATCAACTTCAATTTATACAGCTTTAGAATTTCATTTATGCTACATCTTTACATCTTATTTAGATATTTTCATTCCCATGTCGTCATTGTTCCTCAATTTATGTCTTATCGGGTTTCCTTTGCAACATTTGGTGCAAATGCTAGTTTATTTCCATATCAACTTCATATATATATCTATATATAGAAAACAAATTGTTAAAATAAAATATTTTAATGTTGTATATAAAAAATATTCAATGTAGTTTATCAATAAAATATTTTAATACTAATTAATATTGACATATACTTTTTTTTTTTTGTAAATAAGCGTTTGTATTAACAAAAGGAGAGTATGTTACAAAAATTTTGCAAATGCGGATTTAGGGGCAGCTTAACAGCTTGCCTGGCAAGAAAGATTTGCATTTGAAACCAAGGAGAACCAGCACACCACGCAGGGCGGCATCGCTTCACAAAATTAACTCGAGCACACCCCACAGGGCGGCCAGGAAAGAGACAAAAAAAGGAACAGGCACACCACGCAGGGCGGCCACAAGGAAATAGCAGATTAACCAAAAAATTAAGAGCTGGGGGGCCATGTTTCCATGAGTAGAGAGCTGAGTACTAGGTGAACGAACAGAGAGCATAAAAACCTGGAACGCGAGAGACCAAGGGAGCCAAAAAAGAAGGAAGGCTGGAACCGTCAGCGGTGGGTTGGCCCCTGCTTCGGCGGGAGGCTGGTCCCCAGCTTCAGAGTGTCATTCAGAGGACCGCCTGAAGTCTCCCCAGAAAAACCTTCTGAATTGGCCACATTCCTCATTAGCTTTATGAGCACCGTGAGCTTCTTACTAATAACATCAGCTTGCTGGTCAAGCAACGACAGTTTAAACTCAATGCTTTCGACGACACACATATGGTCATGCTCCATCATGTCCATTTGGTGCTTGAGCTTCTGAACTCTTTCATCTTGCTCCTCCTGCTCTGTCAGAACCTTAGCCAACATTGTTTTCATTCTCCAAGCCTCTGCTTGGGTCCTGAAAAATTGAGTAGCACGAGTATAGGTGGTGCTGTGGTCCTGAAGCCAACTGACCTCCCTCTCCAATTGCTGGTCAGATAATTTAGCTTCCTCCTCCTTGACTTTGCTTTATAACTCCTCCAGCTTTCGTTTGTTGCGTTGCGAGGTCTGAGTCTCATACGTTTTCTGGGCATGCTGAAGGTCCTTTATAGTAGCCTGGTTGCGACAGCCTTCACCTTTCATGTTGTGGGTGCTTGCCACGGAGATACCTTGCTCTGTGTTGGCAGTGCCCAGACCTTTCTCCTTGCAATACGATAAAACAGTGCTTTCCAAACTGCCAGGGTCGTTGTTAAATAGTCGGGTGCCTGAAGAAGGTTGGAGGGGGAGATTAGGAGGGAGGGCCACTTGCCCATCTTGTCGTGATTATTACCGCGAGAAGGAGGAGTGGTGGTATCAAAGTAGAATTGAAAGCTATAATTGTGGCCGATTATCCCTTTGTCTTTGGCCCGCCAGGTGGGCTTAGTCCTGCTGTGGTTACGGCTTTGAGGATCCCAATAGATCGTGGGGCAGTAAAAATCCTTGTGTCTGCATCGCCTGACGGTTAAGCCTTGTGCCGAGTGTCCTTCGGCCTCATCCGGATTAAAGGTGGAGTGCTTGGTCAGCATGGTGGTTTGCCGGAAAGTGGAGAGTCGTTACCGTTCCGTCGCCATTTTCTGTTTGGGCCATGTCCTTTTCTGCATGCTGAAGGTAGGTTGCCTTGAGGTCAGGACACATGATGTCTTCCCACCAGCTGTCCTTTGGATCATCAGGATTCTCAATCCCAACGTTGGCCAGGTGGTCTGCCACCGCGTTACCCTTCCTTCTGATCGCCTGAAAGGTGAGCCCTTTCATTTTGCGAAGCAAAATGGCGATATTTTCTATTGTCTGAGCCAGGCGCCAGTGTTTCATGACTCTGCCAACCGGAGTGCCATGGTAAATTCGCCTTGCTGCAGTTATGGCTAATTCAGAGTCTCCCTCAATGACGACGTTGGCCATCTGGTTTGCGTGCAGAATTCTAAGGCCTTTTTCCATCGCAGCGAATTCCATTTCATTATTTGTGGCTTCTCCCAACGCTTGACTGTAAATATAAAGAATTTCCCCACCATGGTTTCTAACTACTCCCCCTATGCCTGCCGGTCCCGGGTTGCCTCTAGAGGCCCCGTCAAAATTAATTTTAAGGAAACTTGCCGGGGGCTTGTGCCAACCAGGTGAATCTTTTGGGGGAGAGAGATGGCTGCTAGCAGTTGAAGCACTATCTACCGTATCCAATTTGAAGCTGGCCAGAATGCGTTGGTCCCTGGGCGAGGGATTCTCGGCGGACCTTCCCGTACATTTGGTGGAGATTAACTCACGGATGTTAGCGGATAAGGTAATTTGCGAGAACTCGAAATTCCTCTGTTCATTTTGAAAAATTCTCCTGTTTCGTTCCTTCCATATGGTCTAGGTTACAAAGCCTGGGATGATTTTCCAGATGCTGTTAACCCTGTAATTACTCGAGAAGTCCTCTGGCCACTGGGTAATTGTGTCTTGTATAGAAATTACGTTCTTGTGGTATTGTTGCATTATGTTTTCTAGCCACTTCCATATACTGTTTGCCCAGAGGCATGAGCTAAACAAGTGGTTTATTGTTTCCTCCTCGTTTCTACACATGGGACAAATTGAAGGGCCAGAAAAGCCTTTTTTCCGGAGGTTGTCCCAAGTGAGGGTTTTTCCTTGCATAAGGAGCCAAAGGAAGGTTTTGATTTTGGGCCAGAATAGGCTGTTCGAAATCTTGGTGCTCCAGGGGAGGAATTCCCCTAGCTCATTCTGTTCTAGTTGAATCCTGGCTTCCTTTAGGGTGTAGATGTCGTTTCCTTTCTTTCCCCATCTGAGTTGATCACTGGCTGAAGAAGTTCGAATTTTCCTTTTGTTGAGAATAGTTAGGAGGCTCTGAAGAATAGGGCTCTCAGTTGAAAAGCTGATGGAGCTTGAGGGATTCCAGATTCTCCACTCCTGCTCGTTGGTATTCTGACTCCAGTACTGGTTTACTTTGTAGTTGCCCGTAGATTGAACCTCTCTTTTGTAGTTTTCCAAATCTAGCGTTGCGAGGCAGGGAAGCTGCTGCCAAGCATCCTCCCAAAAGAGCGTTGTGTTTCCATTCCTAATCTCCCAAAAGCTGTGATCTTGGATAATGTTGCGATTCCGTTTGGCTAGATTCCAAATTGGAGAACCTTCCGGAACTTCTTGAAGTCGGATAAGGTCCGTCTCACTGCAGTTGGGGGTGTATTTCTCTTTCCAGTGCTTTGCCCAGGGAAGGTGTGGTTCTTTGAGCCATCTCCACCATAATTTCGCCCCGCAGATATTGTTTGTGGTCTGGGGGTCTATAAGGTTGAGGCCCCCTAGAGATTTGGATTTACAAAGCTTGTTCCAGGCCACAAGGGCCCATTTATTTTTCTCCGCGTTTCCTCTCCAAAGGAAAGTTCTCTGGATTGTTCTGATCCTGTGAAGAATGCCTTGGGGAGCAAGAAGGATGGAAAGGAGGTATTGGGGAATGGCTTGCAAGATGGCCTTGGTGAGGACAAGCCTACCCGCAAAGTTTAGGGCTCTGTGAGTCCAATGTTTACATTTGTTTTCCAGCTTGGCTAGGGTGCTTTCCTAATGGTGCTTTTGCCAGGGTTTGGAGGTGAGCGGGGCTCCCAGGTATTTGGAGGGCAGAGTACTCCTTTTAAATCCCAAAATGCTTGTGAGATGTATCTGAATTGCTAACTGAGTATTGAAGAAAAAAATCTTGGATTTAGCAAGGTTGATTTCCATACCTGAAGCTTTGCTGAACAGAGTTAGAATGGATTTGAAGGCCAGCGCTTCTTTCACCGTGGGGGTGCCATGAAGGAGGGTATCGTCCACGAACTGCTGGTGAGTAGTGGCTGGACTAGAATGAAGAGGGCGGAGACCTCTGATATTGCCATCTGCTTTGGCTTTGTGGATGAGACGACTGAAGCCTTCCATGAGAACCACGAAGAGGAAAGGGGAGAGAGGGTCTCCCTGCCTGATGCCCCTGGACGGAGTGAATGTTTCTGAAGGAGAACCATTGACGAGAATGGAAAAGGAGGAGGACTTGATGAGGGCCAGGATCCACTTGTTCCATTTTTTATCAAAGCCAAAAGCTATTAGAACAACTTCCAGGTAATTCCAATTTACCTTATCAAAAGCCTTAGAGAGATCAAGCTGCATGAGCATCCCTGCTTTTTTCTTGATCTGAAGAGTGTGGACCATTTCTTGAGCAAGGAGAATATTGTCTAAGATTTGTCGACCCTCTACATAACCCGACTGCTCTTCTGAGAAGAGATTAGGTAGGATGGGTTTGAGTCTGTTGGCGATGAACTTGGAGATGATCTTGTATATCACATTGCACAGGGCAATAGGTTTGAATTTCTCTGGGGTTTGGGCGTTCTCTTCCTTAGGAATTAGAGCCAAGAAAGTGGAATTGAATGATTTGAGTATAGTCCCAGAGCGTCGAGAGTCCTCCACCACTTCCCAAATTTCTGTTTTGATGGTTTGCCAGCAAGCTTTGAAGAATTTGATGGTGAAGCCGTCTGGGCCAGGGGATTTATCATTGGGCATGCTTTTAACTGCTTCCTCCACTTCTTCCATTGAAATTTCGTTGAGGAGGGCAAGATTTTGGTCCTTCGTCACCACCTTGGGGATTGATTGCATTAAAGAGTTGATTGCATCAGTTCTGTCTATAGGCGATTCCTGAGCAATGCGCTTAAAATGATCTGTCATGAGTGAGGATATTTCCCTGTGATTATGAAGAGTGTCGCCCGAAGCATTCTTGAGATTGAGAATTTTTTTGGTATTTCTGTAGTCAAGGGTGGACCTGTGGAAGAATTTTGAGTTTTGTTTGCCCTCTTTGAGCCATAGCACTCTGGATTTTTGTTTCCAGAGTGTTTCTTCTTGGAGGCTTCTTTGATGCCATTGAGTCATAAGGTCTTTTTCCTTCTCCTTGGATTCCTCGGTTATGTCGCCTGAGATCCAGCTTGTGTGTATTCTCTCTAGCTTTCCCTCTAGAATGGATTTTTCTTTGAAGATATTGCAAAATTCTGTAGTATTCCAGTGCTTGATTTTACTTTTGATATGCTTGAGCTTGCTTTGGAGTTTAAACATTTTAGTGCCTTGAACTTGCAAAGGTTCACTCCACCATTGCTCTAGCAATTTAACAAAGTTGGGGTGCTGTAGCCAAAATTTTTCAAAACAGAAAGGCTTATTTCTCGGGGTACCCAGGAAGGCAGCCTCAAGAGAGATGGGCCAATGATCTGAGCCCCCACTAGGGAGGATATTAGAGCAGACGGTAATGCCCTCCAAAACAATGCTCTCTGAGATGAGGAACCTGTCCAAGCGGGAGGCAATTAGGTTCTCCCCTCCCCTTCTGTTATTCCAGGTGAAGGAGTAAGAGGAGGGTTGCTCATCCATGAGCTTTGCTGATTCAATGAAGTCAGCGAAGGCCCCGGCATCTCTGTTGAGTTTTCTTAACCCTCCCTTCTTCTCCAGGAGGGAGGTGATCATGTTGAAGTCTCCGCTTATGATGATTTTAGAGGCCTGATATCTAGATTGCAAACTTTGGAGGGAGTTGAGGAAGAGGAACTTATCATCTAGTCTTTGAGGACCATAAACATTGACACAGAGGTAAGTTTCAGAGTTACCTGTGATTTGAATTTCCGTGGCTATGTAGGCATGAGTGGCTTCTGAGGCTAGAAAACTGATAGTTCTTGAGTCCCAAAAGGTGGTAATTCCTCCTTCCCAATCTGTGCTGGCTACTTCAATGAAGTCAAGAGGCTTGCCTAATTTTTGACTGATGCTTTTGATGAGAGAGGAGGAGCATTTTGTTTCTTGAATAAACATCATGTCCGGCTTTTCTGTTTTGAACTTTCTGATAAGAAGTCTTTGTTTAGCTTGGCTGTTAAGCCCTCTTGCATTCCATTAAATAACTTTAATTGATAACTAAGTGGAGGGAGTAAAGGACGGGAAGGCTTCTAGGGCCTTCATTTTACCTGAGTTCAGCAATAGGATTCCCAAGTCATGAAGAACCTCTCCAGTCGTCCTCCTTCCTCTTTTCTTTCTTGGTTTGAAGCCTGCTGGGCTGAGGGGGATGAAATTGGAGTGATTGCTTGATCCTGTTGCTATTCCCAGTTTTCTGTTTTGCCTAGCTAGTTCCGCTTTTTATCTGGCAATAAAGAGTTCGCTTATCTGTTGTAGATCTTCCTCTGGGACATTTTCAATGCCTTTAGCCCTCCAGTCCTCCTCTAGCGCTGGTAAGTCGACTCCAGCCTTTTTTAGAGCTTCATTTAGTTCCTGTTCATCGCTACCCCCATCACTATAGAACATCTCTGTATCCTCATCTTGTGTGCTTTCATGTTCTGTTCTAATATCTCTGGGACTGTGTGAACCCTCATCCTGTCCCTTCCCGTTGTTTTCTTGTTGGTTTTTTGGCTCCTCCGTGTTTCTCTCTTCTACTCGGAGCTCTTCTGTTTCTGTGTCCGTTTCTAGAACCCTGAAGGGGTTGAGGAAGGCACTTGGGCTGACTCCTGCTCTATTAGGCCGTCTTCGATTGGCTCTTTTCCTGATTTTGGGTTTTGTGAATGCCTCTTTGTTCTGCTGCTCAACCTGGGGCTTGCTTGCCTCTTCAGTTTTATTGAGAGGGCAGTCTCTTACAAGATGCCCGTGCTTGTGGCATTTCCTACAACGGAAAGGAATTTGTTCGTAGTCAATGGCTTGAAAGTAGTCTTCGTCCTGGAAATCCAACCAAATACCTTCATGCAAGGCCCCAGATACGTCCAGTTCCACACAGATTCTAGTGCATGAAGTGTATCTGCGCTGGATAGTTGCTTCCGACGCTTTGACAAAAGTACCCAGCTTATCTCCAATTTGCTTGAGAGTATTTAGACCCCAATAATCGATGGGGAGGGAGAAGAGACGGATCCACACCGGGACCTGAGTGAAGGCTTCATTTTCAGGCATAAATTTGGGCTTCCAGGGTCTCATGTAGAGACCAGCTGAAGAGAAAAAATATGGGCCTCCTTCGAAAACCCTGTCTCTGTCTTCTAGGTTTGTAAAAACAACTATAAAAAATCCTTTAGCTCCTAGGTGAAAATTAATGTCACCTTTGGGCTTCCAGTGCTGCTTGATCCATTGGCAGAGGGCGCGCTCCGTAGGCCACAGTCCCATGAATTTGCAAATAACCGCATGCTCCGACATGTGCTCCCTATGAGCTTGGACCTTTGGGTCCGAACAGATCACTCTTAGGGCTTCTTTCTTTTTGGGCTTACAGGCTCCCTGAGGGGCCTTGCTGGTGCCTGGGGTGATGGGCTGTTCCTTCTCCTTTCCATTTCGTGGTCCCCCTTGCTTTTCTTTGTCGTTTCCTTCAGTGGTCTGGGTCTTCTTTGGGCCCTCGTCTTGAGAATTTACAGCTGCCCCGAGGGGTATGTTTTCTGCTTCCTGTTCCTTTTTCGTGGAACCCCCTCCCTGTTCCGCTATCATTTCCTGCCCTTTGTCTTTTCTGCTGCTTCCTGGGCTTTTTCTATCACCGTATCCTGGGATTCTCAACCCTTCATTTTTTGTCTGCTTGTTCATCACAATGCTTTTGAACGATGGGGTCCCTGTGGACCCCCCTTCGCGCATTTGACGGGCCAGTCCCCTGCCCATGCCGCAGAGATCAGCCAGTCTGGTGAGCTGCTTAGCCAGAGCAGGCTCTGGAATGGCAGAGAAGGTCAGAAACCCTAGAACAGAAGCTGTAACCAAAAATCGCCAGAGCTCCCTTGGACCGGTGGATCACGAATTATAATATTGACATATACTTAAAAATATATAATAATAAAAAAAACATAGAGATATTCTTTGTCGACACTTTTCGAACCAACTAGTGTGGTTCATCATCAGGACAAGTTGAATGAGCAGATCTTGCTATGCATTATAAATAGATTGGCCAGTATGTGCAATGACCAAATTTCAAGATCAGGTAATGGCTAAAATGATAACAGCTAGATTGACCAAGGAACGATTAGTTAGACTAGGAAGGGCATAATTTATTTAGAAAAGTAAGTTCAGTTATTAATTTATTTATAAATGGACAATTTTATAATTACAAATATATGTTAGAATAAGTGAGTTAATAAATCAAGTCATAGAGAATAGTTGATTATATTTTAATTAGATATAAGTTAATTATAAATATAAGTTGAGGGACATTTAAATCTTAATTTAAATTAAGAAAATAAATGAATAAATTAATTAGTTATCAAAGATGTTTATAAATATTAGTTCATTGAATAAGTTAAAAATAGAATAATCTATAAATAGTTATTTCCATTTTAAAATAAAAGTTACAGGACCTATTAAAATATAAATAGATTAGTATCATATTGACAATCAAAGAGTTCCTCTATAAAATATTAGAGAATTACAACATTAATTAAAGTTTATTAGGGTAAAAATAGTTTAAAAAAATAAATAAAATAAATAAAAATAAAAAAATAAAAGTTAAGGTAAAAGTAAAATTTAATAGTCAAAATAAATATTAGAGAGTTCAAGAAATAATAAATATAAAAATTTAAAAATTAAAAAAATATATAAAAAATCAATAAATAAAATAAAGTTTAAAGTCAAAAATAAATTTATAGTCAAAAATAAATATTTAGAGAAAAGTAAAAAAAAAAAAAAAATAAATAAATAAATATAAAGAATAAATAAAATAAAATAAATAAAAATATTTGTTTTAGTTTAAAAGTCAAAGGGTTTAAATATATAAATATTAGAGAATTCAAATACTAGGGAAAAAAACAAATATACCAAAGGGAGAAAACGACTAGGAGGAGACGGCTGGGACCCAACAACTACTGATCTTCCAGCCATCCTCCCTATTAAGATTGTTCAGCGTTTTTTCAATCTCAATGGCTTCCCTAAATTTCCAGTGATGAAATTGCGACACTCTAGCAATCACACTAGCTTCTTTGATGCAAACATGATGGTTGGTTTTCTCAACATGCTCTACTAAAGTGGAAGACTTGGTTCTCATATGCTTGAGGTCAGCTGCGTGCTCACTAATCCTTTGGTTAATGGAGCGACCAGTCTCACCGATATAGGGGGTCCCACAGGAACAAGGAATAATATAAACACCTTTCATGTCCTTGGGGTCGATAGGATCCTTCACAGATCTGAGCGACTTACGAATGGTGTTAAGAGGTCTAAATTTTGTGGGGACATTATGCTTCTTAAGAATCCTCACAATCTTATCCGTGGTCCCTTGGACATAAGGAAGATGGACACCAGGAATCCAATCCTTAGCTTCTCTTCTCGATAACAAATTCTTAGTTGCTTTGAGGAAAGCCTTTTGTCCCAAATGTCTGTTATAACCATTCTCAACAAAGACATTAAGGAGATGGGACTTCTCCTCCTCGAAGCTCCTTTCGTTATCTAGAAGAGAACCTAAGGATCGGATCCCTGGTCTCCATCTTCCTTATGTCCAAGGGACCACGGATAGGATTGCGAGGATTCTTCAGAAGCATAATGTCCCCACAACATTTAGGCATCTTAACACCATTTGTAAGTCCCTCAGATCTGTGAAGGATCCTATCGACCCCAAGGACATTAAAGGTGTTTATATTATTCCTTGTTCTTGTGGGGACCCCTATATCGGTGAGACCGGTCGCTCCATTAACCAAATGATTCGTGAGCATGCAGCTGACCTCAAGCATATGAGAACCAAGTCTTTCGCTTTAGCAAAGCATGTTGAGAAAACGAATCATCATGTCTGCATCGAAAAAGGTAGTGTGATTGCTAGAGTGTCACAATTTCATTATCGGAAATTTAGGGAAGCCCTTAGATTGAAAAAAAAGGCCAAACAGTCTTAATAGGGAGAATGGTTGGAAGGTCAGTAGTTGTTGGGTCCCAACCCTCTCCTCCTAGTCATTTTCTCCATTTGAGATATATATATATATAATTATATCTATATATATATATTATATAATATATATATATATATTATATATTCCTTGAATTCTCTAATATTTTATTTTTGACTATTTAAACTTTTCTTTTTATTATTTTTATTTTATTTTATTATTTTATTATGATTTTTTATATATATTTTATTTATTTATTTTTTATATTTATTCATTTCTTTTTTTATTGAATTCTCTAATATTATTTTTTATTATATTTTATTGTTTGGCTATTAAACTTACTTTTTATTTTATTTTTGTTTTTTATTTTTTTATTTTATTCTACTTTTATTTTTATTTTATCTTTTATTATTATTTTATTTATTTATTTATATTATTTTTTACTCTTATAAACTATTAATTAAATATTGTAATTTCTTCTATTTTTTATAGGGATTCTTTGATTACGGAATATGATACAATCATTATATTTTAATATATATAATAAATATAGGTCCTTTCAGCTTAATTTTAAAAATGGAAAAATAAATTATTTTTAGATTATTCTATTTTTATAGTGTAAGAATATTAGTTATAATATATATATTATATATTATATATATAATACAATCCTCAGAGCACATGACCAGCTGAGGTTCTGAGGCGCTTTAGTGATCTATTGAAGTTATTATGGCTCAGGTTCTATTGATAGATCTTCCTGAATTACTCCACTTCAGTGTTGGTATTATATCTCTTTTCTCTGGCCCCAAAGGGTATAGAAATGCAGAACCTCAACATATGGATGTCAACCTTATGCAGCGAAACATGAAATGGACAACTCAATTGCTGTCTATTTGTAATTAGATTTGGAGGGACAATTGATTTGCAGGTCTATTTGTAATTAGATTTAGAGGGTTTGCTTGTCTTGGTCAATAATTCTAAAATATTTTCGAATTTTTTTCGGTAATTAAGTTAGTAGATCTATTAATTCTAAAATATTTTCGAAATTTTGTTGCTAATTAAATTAATAAATTAATCAATTCTAAAATATTCC
>APFE030377648.1:0-10900 GCA_000404065.3 Pinus taeda | reverse complement strand
TTTTTTTTTTTTTTTATTAGTCCCTTAAACACTTATAGTTCTTGTTTTATTGTTCAATGAGCCATTTTTTTTGGGAATGTGTGGTTTCATCTAATTATCATTTATTTAAAAAGTGTTGGGTTAATGTCAACATTATTTCTTGAATAAGAAGCCTTATGTTATTTTTTATGCTTACTTGAGAAACATAGGATATTAGGAATCATATATGGATTTGTTAATTATTTTGGAATTCCACATATTTATTATAATTATTATTACTTTTTTATATATCTAATGGTTTAAGGAAAAAATAATTAATTTGTAATTCACTTTCTCACATGACCTAAGATTCTTCACTTTTTAGAGAATCCACTATTTATCTTGTATTTTGTTTCAATATGTTTATTAGTAAAGGGAAATATGTTCTACTTGACTATCTGTATGGAAAAATGACCCATTCTCTAGGTTCTTATGTGTTCATTGTAGGGGATCTATTGTCATGGGAACAACATTCCTTTAATGAAATTATATTTGAGAGAAAGGCTAAAGGAGCAATACATGTAATTAGTAGAGGATGAGAAACTCTTTAGTGTATTATCATTTTTGAAGTTGGAATCCTTTGATGATACTTATTTTTAACATGTTATACTATGCAACAAACATTTTTCTTTGTGGGCTGTATTTTTGAACTTGAAAATTGTGGCTTTATATGAGTTTGTGTTAATTTATTTTTTTATCATATAGGAAATTATCTTTCATTACATATTTTGTCCTTTAGTGAATCATTTTGAGCATTTTGAGTTTTTATTGAAGAAGAAATCACAATAGTTACTATAATAGCTACACACCAAGGAGTTGAAAAACTTATAGATGGTGACCATCAAATCCTAAATATGTTTGTTTATTTGAAGCTAAGTAATTGAATAACTATTTTTCTCTTAGAGAATCAATGCATAAGAAGGAAAAAAAACGTGATGTGAAGATTAAATGAGGTATTCACCAATAATTTACAAGATCTTATAATTAACTGAATTACTCACTAATATTTTACAATATTTGACAATTCATTGAAAGAACCACCAATATTTTACAACATTTTATATTTTAGTAAAATATTCCAAAATAATGATATATACTAGAAAATGACCATTGGTTACTAGTAGAAAGGAAAATAAGAAATCACATGAAGATAAGGAATATATATCTCGGCTTTTAAGATGATGAATATTTATGCATGAGACAAGTCTGTATGATGAAGAATTATGTTTTTTAGGGTTTGAAATTGTATAGCCCATGGTTGAAGTTATCTATGCTATGCATTATGCATCATGGGGTGAATTGCATACATTGAGGCCTGTTTTAGCTATTTAGTCGCTATGATTCATATTGCACAAGATATATCTTAGTGATACCTTCGACTATGATGTTAGGACTATGATCATGATATATGGAAATGCTAGCTATACTGTATATATGACAACATTTCCATTGATGCTTGTGTAGAGTCATCAAAGAAATGAAACTCGAATGCATAATCTTATCTTGTTGAATGCCCATGATTGATTATTTTCTCAGAGTTGTAATGTATGCATAGGAACTGTTGAAGGGTTGATTTTGGAGTGTAGTAACTATGTCCATTAATTGAACTTAAAATTCTACACTGAGGATCCAATGGAGTATAGTAGGTAGTTGTTAGTATTATGCCAAGCGGGTATGTGACAAGTTGCATACATCGAATATTGCGGTAAGATAATTTGGTTCTGGAAGCTAGATTTACTCTTACAACTAAAACAACTTCATCAACTCAAATTTACATTCATGGCGAAAATTGTTTCAAGAATGGAAAACTAAAAATCTTGAATTTATTAGAATGATTGTCCATGTTTTATATGATTTATCATTATTTCTGTTGCAATTTCAATACCATGATACACCACCACTAGCATTTAAAAATTGTTAATGGTAATGGTTCCTAATCATTGCATAACATTTATGGAAGTCTTCTTTGGAATTAAATTAGATGTACCATACATTTACCAATTTTTATTTTTATTTTAATTATAAGTATCCAAATAAATTTAAAATTTCCATTTATATCATATTTAATTATAAGTATATTTTAAATACCATCTAATATATTTTCATATTTCATTCATAAAATTTATTAATTCCCAATC
This sequence comes from Pinus taeda, assembly GCA_000404065.3. Classification (NCBI taxonomy): domain Eukaryota; kingdom Viridiplantae; phylum Streptophyta; class Pinopsida; order Pinales; family Pinaceae; genus Pinus; species Pinus taeda. Next base: position 8,744 of record APFE030377648.1, on the reverse strand, counting down.
TAACAAACATCTTTAATTCTTTGGAAAATAAACCATAACTATATAAATGACAAATTCAAAATTAAAAGGATTTGAAACCACAAAAAAACTAGTTATTTAAATGGTTTTATACCCTAACCAATGCCAAATATTTATGGCAGTCTTATTTGGAATTAAACTATCTCTACACATTTACTACATTTTACTCTATTTTTTTAAAATAAAGTACAAAAAAAATTTAATACTTCTATTTATATCATATTAGATTATAAATATATTTTAAATAATATTTGATATGTTTTGATACTTCATTCATAAAATTTATTAATTCACAATCTAATCAATATATTTAATTATTTAAGCAATGAGTATTAGTTATAATAAATATGTATTTTTAACCGTGTGATTATATTTTCTCTCTCTTTGGACCAAGTTTGATTGTAATTTGGAGGAATGTTTTACGCTGACTTTAATCTACATTGAAGGCTGAGTTTGATTGACTTTTACCAAGCCAAAAAAGAGATATCTTGACCATTTACTCTTCAGTGGTTAGGGCACATTGATTGTTTTTGACTTTCCAAAATTGCGAAACTTCATCAGGCTTATCATATTTATATTGGTTTGGGTAATTTGCAAAAGTCAAGTCACATTGACCTTGACTTTGTACTATATTGGACATTCTCTCTCTGTTGAACATTTGATATTTGATAATAAGAAGGATAGATTAAGGATTTTCCCATCTTGGCGATTTTTCCCTGACTTTAGCCGAATATTGGTGTTCTCTTGTCTTGACTTGTCTTCTGCATTTATTTTTTATGCTCTATCTACAGTTATGGTCCATGTGAATTAATGGTTTATGTGATTTCTATTGAGAATAAAAGTGGAATTAACACTGGGCTAATAAAAGGACATTGAAGTAATTGTTGTAAGCATAGAACATACCATTGTTATCTAAAATTAACATATATTCATAAATTTCATAGCAATATTTGACCTGCATTACTCCAGCATCTTGATATTTGTCATTCAACTATTTGTAACTACAATGTTCTTTGTATGGCCCTCGTGCATACATATTATGCACCATATATATAATATTCTCATTTTGAGGTCACAAAAACCTATGTATATTGTTGGATTCTATTTGTTGATCTTTCTTTAATGCATCTTCACAAGACATAATTTTTTTCCCTTCTGAAAGGAGCCCTAACTTTCTGGAGAAATTTAGCAATGAAACACTTGCAAAGACAATCCTTGTCATTTATATAAGGGATCTAACTAAATAGGTCCTTGAATATTTTCTCATAATATATAACCAACTCAATAGGAAGTTGTTGGATTTCCTTAATTTTTGGTGCCCCGACATGCTTAACATCTTGGTTTAAAAAAAAAAAACAGGAAATAAGTGTTAATTTCATCCTTTATTCTATTAATATTTTATGTAAAGTTGAACTATGTTAAAAAAAATTCTTAGTACACCCACAAACTATGTCACTTGCTTTATTTGTAGGACCCCCATGTTTTTTCACAAATAAGCATTGCCTCTTTGGACACTCATATTTTTCATATAGAAGGAGGTGCTTAGCATTAACATGCATCATAATTGTTGTTATTAATAGTTATAATGACATGGTTGGTGGAAGTGTTGGTGGCCAGTTTGGAATCAACTAACTTAAAATAATGAATGGTGTCTTTCAACTAATCTAGTTTCTTGTTTCAATATGTGTCTTTTCACATTGTGTTCTTTTATTACTACCTATTTTCAATAGTCTTGGTTTTTATATTTGACCACCATTTTTTTATGCATTATGTATCTTCATTGAACCTTGTTACTACTTATTTTTAATAGTCTTTGTTTTTATATTTGACCACCATTTTTTTATGCATTATGTATCTTCATTGAACCCCTCTGTTAGATGTGTTTTAACTTTTCCAATGATTAAATTTGGTGAGGTATTCTTGCCATGAGATTTTCATATTGTGTAAGAAAGTTAGTGTCTCCTCCTTCAAGTATAACATTGATCCAAGTGCCTTCCATCTCTAACATTTATATCTAAATTCTATTAGTAAATTGCCATTCTTCATTTTGTTGACCCCAAACTAAGGCTAGACCAAATTAATTATGCAAGTGGCATTGAGGGATTTCATCAATATCAAGACATGGTCTTGTTGGATTTAACGTTCTAAGTATTGCATATCTCTAGTGTCCACTCATTGACTTCCACAATTTTCACACTTTATAAACATATGCAAGCTCCCAAGCCTGCCTCTACCATATTCATATCTCATCTAGTTTAGGAATTGTTGTAGTTGCTACCTATTCCACATCCAAACATTCATCATCTCTTGACTCAATTATGTTTGGCACTTTGTTGACCCATTACTACACTAGAACTTCTTCTCTGTAGATTGACAAGGGTCCATATAATCAAATAGCTTAGATCCTCTTTTAACTTTTTCCTTGCTCAATTTTATACAATTTTGTCAACAGTTTGTATCATTCTTTTCTTCTTTCAATCAGTTTCTTCAAATGTTTTTCTAATGTATACTCTCTTTGCCTCTCAATAGCTTGTTTATTTCTTCTTTTTGGAACGATTGAACTTTCTCACAACCGCCTCCTTTAGTCTAGCCAACTATGCCTTTTCTTCTTCTTAGAGGCACGTCATGAGTGGCTACACTGCGATTATCAATCCTGAACTTACTCTTGGTCAATGATAGTAATCATTATTTCATTTTCTTAAGAAATACTCTAAGTTCCCTTGTTTTTATTTTTTCTTTCAACTAGTGTTGATCGAAGTTCTTAGAAGAGGTCATGCTTTCAGGTAGTGTCCAGCTCCCTTGTTGATAAGAAATTTATATAATATTGTCAATATAAGGAAGAGGGATTTGTTGTGTAAGTCATCGTAGAAACTCTGTAAATTTACATCATCCAAATTTGTGTGTTGTTCAATTTATTGTTGCTAGGAAAACTGGGTTGAGGGAAAAGAAAATTGCAAATTTGGATACTCTGCTATTATTGAGGGAAAAGCAAATTACAAATTTATTACAAATTTGGATACTGTTCTATTGGCAACTTGCAAATTTAAGAAAACAAGTTAGTTAAAAAGAAAAACAAATTTGAGACCATGTTTTTAAATAATCCTTTTGAAATTCCATTAGTAGTACCATGTTTTTAAATAATCCTTTTGAAATTCCATTATGAATACTATTGGAAACAACAAACAAAATGTTGCAATCCAACATGCTTTTTCCACATCTGCTTTTGCAGAGGTGGCAGTGAAGAGAAGTGATTTTTCGCAGTCGAGAAAAGAACGAACGTTGCAGAGGTGGCAGTGAAGAGAAGTGATTTTTCGCAGTCGAGAAAAGCACAAACGTTGCAGAGGTGGCAGTGAAGAGAAGTGATATTTTGCAGTCGAGAAAAGCATGACCGTTGTAGAGGTGGCAGTGCTTTTTTGCAGAGGTGGTAGTCAGGAAAAGCAAGACCATTGAATCCAACCAGTAATATTTATTTCCTTCTCCCACTCTCTACCTTTTCTGAATCTCCTCTCCTCCTCCTCCTCCCATGGATACCTACGCGGAGCTGAGTCTGGTCTTGTCTTGGAGCTCCATGTCATGTCTGGTATGAGTTTTGTATGAGTCTGGTTTGGTTTGGTCTGGTCTGTATGTGTTGCTGGTTGCACGGTACTGGGAGGAGGTGAAGGTAGACATGACATCAAATCAATAAAATTCAATTTTTAATCAGCAGGAACAGAAGCGAAAGGAGGGTTTAATCCCAGGCAGGTATATGAGGAGATATCCACCCACATCCTTCTCAATCCTTCCTGTACCTGTAAGATATGTTTTCTTTTCATTGGGTTTCCTTTTTTTTAAATCTTGATGCACAGATTTTAGATGTGCTTAGTAAGTGATGACATACATTACATTAAATTACAGGGCTCAATATGAATTACAAAGTGACAACATACATTAGAGGGTTCGATATGAATTTTGTAATTTGATCCAATTGGCTCGCTCTGTTCAAGTATTATTGAATTGCCCAGCTAAACTTAAATATGATATGAATTGGTATTGGTATTGGTACCTACATCATCAGTTTTCGAATCCACAGTTGTGCGCAAGGATTGAATCCCAAGTAGAGTAGGTACATTTCTTTGCATATTTCTGGCTATATATTCAAATATATACCCAATGATGAGTGGGATTAGTGGGAACTAATTTGGTATGGCATCGGCCCTTTTCAAGTTGTAATTTGATTTTGGTCATTTGATTTGGGATTGGCCCTTTTCAAGCTGTTAACAGAGTGGAGCTGCATAATTATGAATCTTAACCTTATTCGTTGTGGTTGTGGTTGCATATATGCAGGTCTCTCTCTGTCTGTGTGGTGGCTCCCAACGTCCCTGAAATGCATCTCACTGTTCCAATGTCAGGGGCCGTTCTTAACAGAATGCCTGGCCTGCTCTGCTCTGCTCTGCTCATTTCAAGCCAATTCCCGCCTCTCGTCACGGATGGAAGCAACCATAAGCCCAACCTCTGATACCCATGCCCGCTGCTGCACTTCAATTCCCTGATACCCATGGAAATTGATTTGCACTACCCAAAAGAGCAGGTCTATACGATGCTGATAAATGGGGCCATGGAACTTGGCTTGCATTGCCGAAACAAGCAGATCTGATAAATGTCGGTAGAAAATGTGTAACTTATCTTTTAGAATTTGGGAGGATTAAATAATTGAATCGTATATTATATGGTGGTGTAGGAGTTATGTTGGGAGCTAAGCGGTTATAGCATGTATCAACTATGCAGAGGATGCATAGGTTTCAGGGGAATCTCAACTGAATACATTTCTTTTTTCACATGACGTGACGCAGAGACCTGTACTAGTACTACTGTGCTAAAATTATATTATGTCGGGCATGGCTATCTTGGATTCCAAATTAAAGGTGGACAGGACAGGACAGGATAAAAATGGTGGTAAGATTCGTCCAATCTTTTCATTCTAAATTTTCTTTCTGTAGATCATGCTGGATTCCAAATTATGCAATTTTGTTTTGTTTTTATTATACCTGTTAAGGTTTTAATTATGCACTGATTTGTTTTGTTTTTATACCTATTAAGGTTTTTCTCACAAAGGAATTGGGTTTTTATTTAATGATTTGGCAGAGCAGTTGAACCCCACGATGTGCTGCTTCAATACCCTGACAATGGAAGCACATTCAAACAACGCAGTTATTGAGGAGATCCATAGCGGCAATGGAAGGTGGATGACCTGGCGGTGGAAACGATCCACTCAGATGGTGACAACTACGGTTATATGGAGAAGACGAGTAGCCCGTGGAGTGTAGTGGAGGAGGTGGAGTCCATGACCCTATTCCCATTCCAACTTTACAAATATATATATATATTTCGCATGCCTTTATTTGCTTTGTGTTTCCAGGATTGAGTATGAGGGCTTTTTGGTATTTGCTTTGTTGTTCCAGGATTGAGAATGAGGGTGTTTTTATGGTATTGGGTATGAAGATTTTCTTTTTATTTTTCCGCTCTTTCCTTCAGAGAATTAATGAGGGATGGAGATCCTTCTCCCTTTCTAAGTGATTAGTGGGCCGAGTGTTATGGAGGGAGATCCAGAGGGGCAAAGCAAAGCAATGGAAGGGGGGTTATATGGAGAACATGTGTCTGTGCCTCTACCTATTCCCATCCCAACCTTACAACGCCTTACTTGTGCCAGTGGGACCGACCCTATGCGTGGAACAAATTGGGTACAAAAAGGTATATTTTTTGAGCGAGCAGCAGCAGCTTCATCCGATTTTATGTGAATGCAACTATGGCTAAATTTTCTGAGTTTTCATCACGTTATACATTTAAAATTGGATAACTCAGTGAATCTTATCAATTTTATGATTTGATGTTGTAGATTCATTTTCAGCCAGCGGTGTGACCGGCTCTCAATAGGAATGGACGCAGGGAGCAGACAACTCCACTGATTGAGGGGCTTTGAGGGGCTTTAGGATACACAGGTGATCTCTAATTTTAATTTTTTTTTTTCGCCCTCTCCGAAGAAACATAAATAAATATTAAATCTTAACTGTAAATTGTTTTGTTATAGGAATTTATGTATTTTTTGTTACACTGTATAGAAAGTTCACTGAGTTTAAACAATATTATTTTTGCAGAGATTGACTAGAAGATATGTGCATGCCAAAGCATTTACATGTCTTTTATATTCATCACAGTAGAGAAGCATTTACATGTCTTTCATGTTCATCATAGAATAGAAGACGTTCATCGTATTCAAAAGAAATTAACATTTATTTATTCATTCTATAATTACTCTTGAAAATTTCATAATAATAAAAATTGTTTTTTTGTTTGAAGGGGCTAGAAGGCCCCTTCTCAATGCCCTTGAGAATGAACCATGATCATTCTTAAGGGCTTGTGCATCCTCTCTCCCTTTCCACTCTTTAGTTTTTACTTTTCCTCTTTGGTTATGTTTAAAAGTAGTTAGCATCATAGATTTTAAGTTAATAACTTTTAATGATACATGAATTTGAAATCCTAAATCAACTTCTTAATTGTTAATACACATTTTAAATTTTTAAATGCATTAAAATTGTTCTTGTTTGTGTAGTGACGTGAATTCATATTCTTTTCATGTATTTTTAAATGCATTAAAATGGTTCTTGTTTGTGTAGTGATGTGTATTCATATTCTTTTCATGTAATGTTTGATGATCGATGATATTTTTTACTTTGTTCATGATTGTGTATGATAATGTTTGATGTTTGAGTTTTATTGAGTGTTTGTATTTACAATGAATGTGAATAGCATGTTGATATGTGTTCTAAAATTTTTGTGTGTGTGCCTGTCCCCTTTAGGAATGCTTATCTTCAACATGTGTTTTTGCGATGATTCAAATTTCATGAGAGAGAAGAGAAAATTTATTGCTTTTTTTTTATTCTGTTGCTAAACTTCAGTTTTTTTCCAAATTGTACCATTTAGGTTTTTTTTTTCCTGCAATATTTGACCATTCCGTTATTTTTCTATATTTAAGCGGACCAACCACTAGATAAATGCTCTTAAAGATTTGATTTTTCCTCTATTTTTTTTAAAGAGCCAACAACTAGTTAATTGATCCCTTCACGAGGATTCAAGATTTGACTGTTCCATTATTTTTCCTTTTTTTAAGGGGCCAACAAGTAGAAAATTAATCCCTTCACGAGGATTCAGGATTTGACTGTTCTGTTATTTTTATATTTTTAAAGGGGCCAACAGCCAGATAATTGATCCCTTCACGACGATTCCAACAACAGCGAGATATTTGATCCCTTTAAGCTGATTCCAAACACTTTGTGTCACGGCTAGAGAGTGATCGTTCAATTATAATTTTGAGATACTCTGTTGAATCACCAATTATATTTAGAGGATGATTGATCAGTTCTTGTTTAGGATGTACTCCTGGAGGACACAGTATCTTGGGACGATGATTGCATTTTGAGGTCGGTATGCTAGATCTTTCCCAGTTTCAAACACAACTACAACTTGGAATTATTGCTTTGCAACTGCAACTATCCTCTAGTGAGGATTATATCTCGCGAACAACTGGTTTAATTAGTTTAGCATTCTTTACTTCCATACAAATATTTTATATTTTATTGTTGAATGATATCGCTGCGAAAATATTTTTTGTTATTGTTGAATGATATCCCTACGAAAAGAATTTTGTTATTGTTGAATAATATCACTCCAAAGAGAAACTTGTTATTGTTGAACGATATCCCCGTTTGTCAAAATATATGTTTCTGTTCAATCTTTGTGTAAACTGCATTGAACAACTTCCTTTTCTTCAAATCTTGTGTCCATTTCATGGAGTATTTTCTCATGTGTAAACTGCATTGAACAACTTCCTTTTCTTCAAATCTTGTGTCCATTTCATGGAGTATTTTCTCATGTGTAAACTTCATTGAACAACTTCCTTTTCTTCAAATCTTGTGTCTATTTCATGGAGTATTTTCTCATGTGTAGACATGTCCAAAATGATTTTTGTTTTAGTTGTAGAAATTTCATTTTAACCTAACAAAGAAAACATATTCATTTTAAGTTTTAACCAAAACGTGTAGCAGCCAACTCCTGCACCATCCAACCATTCCAATAGCCTTCCTATCATGATGTGCAACTCAAACATCATAGATAGCAAGACCTTCAAGATGTTAATGAACATCTCATTGAAATTTGGTTCTAGTTTTTTTTTTCTTAAAAGATCTAGCGTCTAGTAGTTACACTATGTGTTGCGAAATAAATCACTCTTTTAGAGAATGCCCTTGGCCATATGTCACCTTATTTCAAAATTGGAGGCAGGTTGTTAAAATTTACCCAACTTGAACACAATTTCCATATCATTGACCACATATTCAACAGGAAGCCTCCGATCCACGACCTCCAAAATGATCCCGTCCTCTTCAAATCCCCAAACTCATTTCTACAAAATCATGCTCTTCTGAACACCGATTGGCCTTAGCGGGCCTCCTTCTAAAAGCAGAGCAACATAGTTGTACACATCGGGGTTCGTGGTTGCCTTTTTGGCGCGCTCAGCTCAGATGCAAGGTACCTTGAAGCGTTGACGAGCTTGTCTGTCTGAGGATTTTTCCTGTGCTCGTATAGGCGAGCGAGGCTGAAGTCCCTGTGTCGGCCATTGAGCTCCGCATCGACCAACATATTGCTCGCCTTCATTGAGCTCTGCATCCACCAACTTATTGCTCGCCTTCACGTCT
>APFE030377645.1:0-11483 GCA_000404065.3 Pinus taeda | reverse complement strand
AGGCTAGTAAATTGATAAAGGGGTTTGATTTAAAGATTTTTGGTTTTTTGGTGGCAATTGGAGGGAGTGCAATTCAGGGTGCGGGGATTGAGCACAGTTTTTGCAGGGGGATCTTTGGGGAAAGGTAGGAGTGCTGATGCCTTTAGCTGAGATAGATGGTCAAGGAGAGAAGAAGAGAGGCTAAAGAGGGCAAACAATGAATTTGAATCCTCTCTGGATAGTGGAAAACATAAATATTAAACAAAATTGAAAGCTGAGCATGGCATGCATGAATTCAAACTTTATCACTTCTTTTGTTTAATTAGCAGCAATAAAATAAGAGATGGAACACATAACACACTTACAATGACAAGTAGGAAACACACCATCAGCACAATAATCCACAAGAATCCACAATGATGTCTGCAAAACCCTGGCCTTCCTTTTCCTCAAATTGCAGAAATACAAGTAAAATATACAATAGAGCTTCTCCCTCAAGAGTCCAACCATGAAAATGAGAAAGAGAAGGCTTAATATAGAAGGTATAACTCCTCTCCCAACCTCTAGGGGTCGAGCTCAGCTTCCCAGGAGCTGTTGCAACTAATTCTAAATCAATCACTAGATAATAGGCCAGCTCAACAACTTGCCTCTAAAACTTAGGAAACCTATCCATGCATTAAATATTTACTATTTACATCAAAGAAGCTTCTAGAAGTGGTAAAGAAGAGTAAAATTATCTAATGCCATGAAATTTACACAAGAATCCTTCATTTACATGCCAAAATAGTCAACCAAGGTGAAAACAGTGCTTTGCTGGCCGAACTGGTCAAAACTGGCAAATTTGCCTGAGTGGTCGCGCCCTTGATCTTGACTGGTCGCGCCCATTTGCAACTCTGTTTGAGGGCCTTCCCGGTGTCCAAATCAGGTGCAGGATAGCTCGTTGGAAAGGTATGGAAGTTCAATTTCCAACCCAAATGGAATTTCTGAATTTGGAGTGGATTTGACCCCTCAAAAATCAAATCTCCCAAGACTGCTTTCTGCAACTAAAAAAAGGGGCAGAAAGTCAAAATTTCCCTGTATTTTGAGCTTTTGGGCACCCAAATCTTCACAAAATTTGAAACTCTTCCATAGGCAAGTGTATCTTTACATGAAAAATCCAAAAATGTAGATTTTTCCCCGTTCTGAGCTGTCCTCATGACTGGTCGCGTACAGGGTGAGACCACTCGAATGGCCAAAACATGTAAAATTCCCAAAAATGCCAAAAATGCCTCAAAATTCTCAAAATTTCTTGGGTTTGATGCTAGGAGGAAGATAATGAGTACCATGGTGAGTGAGAGAGGCCTTAGCCAAGATACGAAGCGGGTTGGTCTTCTTCCTCCTCTTGCAGACCTCGGACAACCTTCTTTGGAACATTTTCATCTTCGCCTTGCAAACATGCATTCTTGCCCAATAATGGTTTTTCATGTTCCTCAGCAACTTGTTGTTTTGATTGGCCTTAGCCAATCGCCCCTCTAAGTGTGTGTTCACTCGGATAAGCATGGATTCCCTCTCCTTGGGCAGCAAGTCACCGGGCCTCCTACAGTTGATGACTCGATCACTTCGAATCCTCCATAGCTCATCCAACTCTTTCTCATCCTCAAGCTGTTTGTTTCGCTGCTCCAAATATGTAATTACCCATTTTTCCCTCGATAATTGTGTCTGCAGCGAATGAATCTCGGTGCTTTGCTCTCGGATGATATCCTTGAGCTTTGTGTAGGAGAACCGGGTCAGATCAATAACCGGATCACCTGACACTCTCTCCTCAATCATGGGCTGCTTGCCCTCTCTGCACCTGTGCTGCTGTCGACAACGAGGCCCTTCCACCTGTGGGAGATAACACTCACTGATCTGATGATGATGACGAGGACCCCTTCCACCTGCTGTGGAGAAAATACTCGTCGAGCTGCTGCAAACAAGGTTCTATGACCTCTCTGATATGTACACTGTAGTGGGGAAACAACATGTGTCGGCACAATAATCTCGGCCTTGCGTGATGGACCTCCCTCCTCATGAATGGCCTTTGGCTCTAGCTATGACTGTGATGGCGCTGTAAAGTCCTCATGAGAAATGAAGTCTGCCCATGAAATGCCCTGCTGACTCAATTGATAAGAAACAACAAGCTGAATGAGACCATGATGGCACAAAATCCTATGCTGCTGGGCTGGGGACTACCTCTGAAACACGAATGACATCCTCTGAATGGCCTGAAAGAAGAAAACCGGGATGTTCATCATCCTCACTCGGGTAAAGTGCATCAACATGCGAATGTGACAAGAGAAGACTTGTGAAAATCTTCCCTCACATGTAAAGTACTGCATAATAAGCCGCATGATCGAAGCATACTCCGCCCGGAGAAATCTGAAAGGAAAGACCCCTGACAAGTGACTCACAAATGAGGGCCTGACATATGGCTCAAAATAAACAAAATCCAACAATTTTCTCTTGGGCCACACCTCTCCCACATTCGGCATCCCGGTAGCCTCTGAAATCATCTCTGGAGATAGTACAAAATTCACCCTTGCAAGAGTGACCCGCCCATCATGAAGGTGCAAAACAAATAAACGAGCCAACTCCCTATGATGCTGAATCTGAGCAAGCCTCTCACAGAACTGAAAACATGACATGTAACGAAAACCATTCATTGCCAAAGGACAAGCCTGCAATTCTGCCAAAGAAGTAGGTTCCTGTCTCCTATGGTGACCACCTTTCTTAGGAAGCCTCTACTGTACCTCCACCTCTGTAGATGATGAATGGTCATCACCTGGCTCATAACTCTCGGTGTCTGACATGGTTTTGGAACAAGATGAGCAAGCTGAAAGATAAATAGAACTGCTGCCTCTGCCTGCAAAATGCTGAGAAGTATGATGTTTTCAAGGGGAAAAAATCATAAGGGAAATGTTAGGGGAGGGAATTTTAATAAGGAATGGGAAAATATAAAAACAGGGATTTTTAGGGATAATTCACAAAATGTTAAACATATCATCTCATCTTTCAGGAAATCATTTGCAATGAAATACCTTTATTAGGATTTTATCATAAGGGAAACCATGTATGATAGTGACTAAGGGAAAGGACATATATTTCAACAGAGGTATGGGACAACATTTTTCATTTGAGTTTTTGTCCTTTAATGTACATCATTAAGCAAAAGCAAACTCTGTTATTTGAAAGGGATTCATGTACATTTGGTTGTAGGGGAAGGAGGGCTTTATTTACATTTTTGTCAAAAGGAGATTGACAACTTCAAAAGGAAAAGAGAAAAGGGAAAACAAGGTTTGGTTTTGGGAGACATAGCAACATTATTTTGTAGACCATAACTACAGCAATATGTCCATTTTCTAGATATATACAGCTGCATTTTTTAATTTTTCTTTTTATGAATATCATAGCAGCAGCCTGCCTCTTTTTTTTATACACAGCAATATCTCTTTTGTTCATATTTGGTCATTTTGGCATATTATTGCTATTTTTCGTTTCACATAATATTTTTATATTTTTGTTATTATTTTGTTTTCCTTGCTGTTGGTCCATTTAGTTTGTTTGCTGTGGGGAGGGTATTAGGGTTTGGGTGGAATATGAAGGGCATTAGGGTTTTGTAAAGGGATTTGGGGAGGGATATGGTTTTTAGGAATATGGGATGGGAAATTTAGCATTTATTGCAAATGAAATAAGAGATAAACATGTATTAACATTTTTGAAATTAATTTAAAAGGAAACAAGGAGGGGATAAGAGGGACTTAAAACCTTGAGAAAACACACAAACCCTAGCATAATGCCTACATTAACAACAGCCAAATTCACCCATTCTCTTGCAAATCTTAAAGGATAAAACAATTAGACACATCATCATTTAATCATCCCTTGACATCATTGATGAATTTAGAGCCTACCTCGATCGATTTGGCACTTGGGAGGGCAATTTGATTGATTTGGAGGGTTTCTGGCAAACTCAGGCCGAGTGGTCGCGCCCCAGGTTCGAGTGGTCGTGCCCCCTCTGAGTGGTCGCGCCCCTTCTGAAAACAAACTGTAGGAGTGGCGTTGAGTGGTCGCGCCCCTTCTGAAAATGCACTGTAGGAGTGGCGCTGAGTGGTCGCACCCCGCCCAATGGTCGCGCCCTAGGTTCGAGTGGTCGCGCCCCTTAGAAATGACCCAATTGTTGCAAATCGCCTTCTTTGAGCTCTCTCTTGTGTTTTGCAAGCTTGCAAATGCATAATGAGGCTATGAAGAGGGAAATTTAGTCTTTATAGGCCCACATTAGAAAAAATTAAATCATCAAACCCACTTTCTAATGTTGTATGTTTTGACATTCATTTTAACACTGTTTTAAGTTTCACTTGCCTGAAATTGATCTTTTGAGTGCTTTAACTTGGTTCTTTTTGCAGGTTGACTATCTGATGGACTCTGGTGAGGAAACCAGGGTTATTGCTGGCATTCTGAAGAATTTTGAAAATTTTCCTTATTTTTGCAAATTTCACATGACCTTGGGTTTAAAAACAGAGTTTTTAAATCCAAGGTATAAATGAGCTGTAGCTGATGAAAAATATCAATTGAACATATTTACATACCTCCTTCTGGCTTGCTGGGGACTATTAGACCTTTGACTCATGACCTTGGAGTGATTTTGACCGAAACCCTAGACCTAGACTTGGGATTTCAAGACAAAAATAAAACAAGTGTAATACAAGATCATTCACATGATATGAACTGATCCAGCAAAGCCAAGAAGGGAACAAAGACCAGCTCCTCCATCAGTGCTATGTCATGCCTAACGAGATGCAAAACTGATGCTGATGAGACACCTACATATGCATATGCAAAGAGCAGTTGATCACCGATGGAGGGCTCAAGACCGATACTAACATTGGCTCCAATGGGGATGGTAGCTCCTTGGAGGTGCCAAGAACCTTAGACCTCTGGGATAGCAGACCAGTGTTTTATTCATTGGGAAAATGGAGTCAACTTGTACACACATGACCAAACTTGGAATGACTTTTTAGACTTGGACTGAAAACTGAAATTTTCAAAGGACTTTGACACAAACAAACTAACTTTTGCAGAAAATAAACAAACTGAAAACTTCACACCAACCAATCTCTATCCTTAGAATTATAGCCTTCACCGCGGGCCCCAAACTAAGGATCAGAGATCAGTTCACACTTGCTGTAATATGAAAGAAAAATGGTAATTACAATGAGGATGATTAGAGCAGCAATTTCTCAAGCATGATATCTTTTCAAAAGCCGGCCATTCACCGACCCACCGGAACATTCATCACCATTCATCTCTTTGAGAAGGAAAGCATTGAGACCACGATATGCAGCAATCTTATAAGGACCTTTCCACAAATTATCAAATTTACCGTGCTTACCTTTGTCCTCATTTCGGGCATCCCATCTCAAAACAACATCCTCCAACTGAAAGTTTTCCAACTTTGCCTTCTTATCATAGATCTTATTGATGCGCTCTTGCAGCCTCAACGAATTTTGGAAAACCTCTTCCTGTGTTTGCTGTAAGTGAATCATTTGATTGATTCGCCATTGCATTGGATCCGAATCTTCACCCGCTTCTTGGAGCAATCTTGCGACCGGTACACTAAGTGATGTTGGAAAAACTGCATCAATTCCATAAACTATCTCAAATGGCTACATACCAATTGACTTCTTTTGACTTACCCGATCAGCCCACAATGCATTTACCAGCTTGTTGTGCCAACTTTTCTTGTTAATTTCCAGCATCTTCTTGATAATATTCACTAGTGACTTATTTGATGACTCAGCCAGCCCGTTACCTTACGGATGATAAGCCGTGGAGTGCCCCAAGCTGATGTTATACTTATGACAAAAATCAACCATTCGCTTAGACTTAAATGCTACTGCATTATCTGTAATCAATTTGGATGGACAGCCAAAACGTGACAAAATATTATTTTCAAGAAAAGAAATGATTACCGAATCCGTGGCTTGCCGAGTGGGAATTGCCTCTATCCACTTTGTGAAGTAATCGGTGGCAGTTAAGATCCATCAGTGCTGCCCGAATGATGCTGGGTGAATTTCGCCAATGAAGTCTAAACCCCACTGCTGAAATGGTGGGCTAATCTCCACCGGTTTGAGAGGCAATGGCTGCAATCTTTGTTTCCCTTGGAATATTTGGCATTCATGGCAACTTTTCACCGCTTTGTACACATCAGAAAATAGAGTAGGCCAATAGAAACTAGCCCGTAAGATCTTATTGGCTGTAGTTTTCCAAAGCAAATGACCTCCACAGTCGCCTTTATGGAAATCCTCTACTGTTACCTTTGCTTCCTCTTCAACCAAACAATTCAGCAAGATGCCACCGGGATCTTTCCAATAAAGTGCAGATTTCATAATGCAAAACTTAGCAACCTTTAGCTTCAATGTCCTTGCTTTGTTTCTTGACATTCCAGGAGGTGTGGATACATTTTGAAGCACATAAACTATATCAACATACCAAGGAGAAGTAATGAAAATATCCGATACCTGAACTGCTGAATTTTCTTCCTCACCATCAGATAAGGCAGCAATCAAGTTGATGTCAAGGGCATGGAGGTTTGTTTCAGCCATCAACTTTGCTAGACCTTGGCCTTTGATTAGCTTGGTAGGCTTGATTTCAACATCATATTCCAAAAGAGCAGCAATCCACTTACCCCTCCTACCTTCCGGCTCCGTTTGTACCAAGACATCTTTTACGACTGCACTAGGAACATATGCCAATACATGAGAGTGAAGTATGTATACCCGGAAATATTTCAATGCTTTAATCAGTGCCAACGCTTGCTTCTCAATAATATTATAATTCAGCGCCCCATCTCTTATGATTCGGCTGAAAAATGCAATTGGCCTGTCAACTCCTTCTCTCTTTTGCATCAATACGGCTGCCAATGTATGCTCAGAAGCAAAAGAAAATAGAATGAAATCTTGAGTATAATCAGGGTTGATCAAGGTTGGGGCTGAAGACAAGATTACCTTGATTAAATTGAAAGATTTGACTGCCCCCTCAGTCCATTTGATCTCGCTGTCCTTCCGAAGCATATTAGTTATCTCTCTAAGATGCTCTGCAAGGTTAGGAATAAAGCGACGCAGAAAATTTAACTTGCCATTAAAAGATTGAATTTCCTTCTTGTTTCGGGGCTACTCTAGTTGCTAAATTGCTTCCAGCCGTGCAGGATCAATTCGAATACCATCTTTGGAAATGATATGTCCCAGCAACTTGCCTTCACTCATGGCAAACAGACACTTTTTCGGATTCAAGGAAATACCATATTTTCTGCATTTTTGGAACACTTTAGTCAAATGAAACAAATGCTCTTCATCTGATTTGGAAAATATGGTTAGATCATCAAGATACACAACTAAAAATATATCTTTTTCATTGGCAAAGGCCATATCCATAGCTCGCTGAAATGTGGCACCCGCGTTCTTCAAACCGAACGACATCTTAGCATAATGAAATGTACCCCATGGAGTAGTAAATGCTGTCTTGTCACGGTCATTTTCGTGCACTAAAATCTGATTGTAACCGGAGTATCCATCTAGCAATGACAACCTTGAAGCGCCCACTATCCGCTGCAATATGTGGTCCATTTTGGGCAGCGGATAGTTGTCCTTGAGAGATACTTTGTTCAAATTTCTGAAGTCTAAGCACAAGCGTATTTCACTGGTTTTCTTTCTCACAGGCACTAGATTGGAGATCCAATCAGAAAAGCGAATAGGGACTATAATTCCAGACTTGTAGAGCCTATTGACCTCCTTTTCGATCAAAGGCAGCAACTTGGGATTGATCCTCCGCAACTTTTGCCGAAAAGGTTTTTGATTTGGCTTTATGGGAATAGTGTGTTGAATAATGCTTGTATCATAGGTCCTTAATTCTGAATAATCCCAAGCAAATACATTAGAAAACGACGATAATAATCTAATGTATTGATTCTTTACCTTGGGCAGCAATGCTTTTGACAACTTCACCATCTTTGGATTCTCGGCTGTCCCAAGGTTCACATCTTCCACACCTTCGTCCATTGGCATCAAGGTTGGCTTGCGGGCCACATCATCTTGATCGAAAAGTTCTTCTAAAGGAATCAGCCCTTTAGGAATATAATTGTCTTTCAGCTGCAAAACATCCATTTGATTCACTCCTTCAGGCTCCATATCTATTGAGATTTCTTCAAATTTACCTTCTCCATGCAAGAAGTCTTTGATTTCTTCGTCATCTTGAAAGACTTGCCAACACCTTTGATTATCCGGGATTGTAGGACGATGCTTCACATAGATTTCGAACTTGTTGCTTGAATTCATTGGTATTTTCAAATTACTTGCTGCCTTGGCCAATGCATCCGCAACACCATTTTGAATCCGGGGCACACATGTCAAGGTATGTTCAGAAAATCTTTTCAGGATATCTAAAACAGCATTTCTATAAGCTCTCATGCGAGGATGTTTGGCCTGAAATTCACCTTTCACCTGCTTGATGACTAGTTCGGAGTCGCCATATACTGCTATTTTCTTTGCTTTTAACTTCAAAAGGATTTTCAAACAAGCTATAAGAGCTTCATATTCTGCCTTATTATTCGAACAATCAAATGCTAGTTTATAAGAACACACCCGTACCTTTCTTGGAACTTGATTAGGGACTGAAAATGGACTACGAATCCACACACCTATACCAGCTCCATCACTGCCCACTGCACCATCAAAATCCATGGTCCAGAGACCATCCTCATCATCTTCCAAGGGCTGCACTTGTGATGTTGTTGCAGTTATGATTTGCTGCTCATTTGGTTCTGCGATTGACCTTATGACAGCAGTCCTTTCTTCACTTTCCGTTCTTAATACTTCTCTGAACTTTCTGCAATGCCTGGGATATCTTCTACTTGAACTAACTGACTATCTACCTCATTAAAATTATCAGCAAATAAAACATAAGATTCTAAATCTGTTTGTACATAATTTACAGGATGATTTACTGGCTTTTCCTTGGTGGTAATCATATACTTCATCTTTTGCTCTCGATATACTTTCCTCATCTGTCCAAACACCGGAATAGTAGCATATGAAAAATCAAGCTGAAGGGTACCTTTGAGCTTGGATCCCCATGACCTTGAAAGGAGCATGCCGAATCGTGGAGGAATGTCTGCCACTACCACGTCCATCAATAGGTTCTTTGCTGGAATTTGATCCAGACTAACAACCAAATCTTTAATCAAACCGATGCATCTAACCCGACTGGAATCAAATGAATATAGATCATGATACTTTCGGGTAATATCAAGCCCCAACTTCTCCATAATTGCCTTGGGCATTAAATTATGTGACGCTCCCGAATCGAACATAGCATTATGAAGCACATAATCATGTATTCTCAAACTGATATAGAATGGAGGAACATCACTCTCGGGGGACTCACCATTTAGAGTTGGCCCAAAGATCAATTCCGGCTGATCATCTTCTACGTTGACCGCATCTAACATTGGATCAATGTTGAACATCTTGGAAATTTGTACTCAATATGTACTGTTCTTCACGACCTCGGTCAATGGAATGGACAACTTCAATTTCGCGACTTCATTCTCAATGCTGAATGCTTGACTCTTTTCACCTTCCTTTGCCGGATTGTCTCTTTTTTCTGCTCTATCTTTGGGTACATTTGATGGATGATCCATCTTCTGAGCTGGGAGTGAATGAGTTGATGAAGGATCCATGATTTCTTTTCCTTTTCTCTGTGGAACAACAGCACCATTCTTTGCCAAATTTTCTGCTCTCTTTTGAATCGGATTTATGGGAATTGTCCGGTTTCTCAATTGCCTTTACTGGCCTTGGTTAGCTGATAGAGCGTGTAAGTAACCTCTTTGATAATCTTCAGACTCATCTTGAAGTACAACATCATTAGATAAAATGTAATGTTCATCTTGAGGTGAATATGCATTACCTATCAGCTCTTCTTCCTCCGTGATGTATGTGGGCAGATCATTGGGAGTGAAGAAATGATTTTCTTCACCAACACCTTCACCTTCATCTTCTGATTCTTGAGTGACATAATTTTGCTGAAATGGAGGTTGGATTGGATACTGCATAGCTGCCTCTTGCGCTCGTGTTTCCCGCTGTTTGATTCTATACTGGGGCTGCTGTTGTTGACCTCTGAAATTTGGATTTCGAACTTGCGGTTCCGGTTTGCCAAGATTAAGATTTTGAAGTGCCTTCCTCATCTCCTCAACTGAACGAAGGACCTGAGAAGTGGATGCTGTCTCATCTTTGATTGTGACCATCTTTTCCGCCTTCATTCTTTCCCTTTTGTCATTCAAATTAGCCTCCACACTGACTACAATTTTCTGCATTTCCTCCAATGTAGGAGGATCTCGGTCCTGCAGTGAGTAGGCCATCTCCGGATCAAAACCATCCGGGAACTTAAGCAATGCAAATTTTCTTGATGGCTTCAAATCATCGGGGATAGCATTATAAATTGAATTAAATCTGATTATATAGTCCTGAACCGACTCACCCAGATTTCGCTTGAGGTTGTTGTATTCGGCATTGATTTGCAGCGGATCCTTTTTGATCTCCCACCGATCCAAGAATTGCCTTTCGAGTGCTTCCAAAGAGACAATACTACTAGCTGCTAGCCCTCTGAACCATTTTCTTACCTCTCCGGCAAATGTTTGCACGAACAACCTCATGGTAACATCTTCTTCATCTAACTCATATAGATCAAAAAATGTGGTCATTCTGTCGATATGCTGCTGTGCTGAAACACTTTGAGGAGTGCCATCAAACATGGATATTTTGCTTTGGTAGTCAGCTAGCATGTCATGAAGATTTTGGGGAAGAACAAGGGGAGCAAACCGGGCATCCATTGCTCTTGGAGGAGGAGTAGGATGGGTATGTGGAGGAGGAGGTGTGAGAATAGGGAGTATAATAATGGGAGGTGGAGTTTGAGGAGTTGTGGGAGTCGGAGGAGTGTGAGGAGAAGGCAGAGAACCAACAGCTGATTTGGGATATGTGATTATAGGTGAAACTGCAACAAAGGGAGGAAAAGATACTTCATGAGCCGTGATAGTAGATCCAATGCGATCAAAAATATTCTCAAGAAAATCAGCGAGGGTAGTAGCTTGAATCCATGTCTGTAGATGTCTTAAGATAAAATTTTCAACCAATTTGTTATGTCTCTCAAGCTCAATAGCAGCTGCAAAATCAGGGTCAGGAACTAAAGAATCAAGTGCACTTTCAGATTTGGTTTTGAACAAGGACAACTCAAAACTTTTGTCAAAATCAAGATCTTCAAAATATTTAATAACAGCAGGGGATGAATTAGATCTAACAAGTGGTCTTGGATCAGTAGCCAGCTTGTTTTCGTGAATGGACTAGGAAAGGGAAAAACCACTCAGTCGTATGAAAACTCTTAGCCTATCATCCAAAGGTTAGAGTCCATAATGATACTGGGAATAAACTGTCAATGAA
>APFE030377629.1:136052-170569 GCA_000404065.3 Pinus taeda | reverse complement strand
GTATGCACAAGTACTAGCTCTTGCCGCAGCTGTCACTTGGTCAGCTGGCACAAGTCCACTAGGGGCTTAAGCCAACTTCTATGAGCTCTTAGAAGAAGCTTTTTAATTGATG
Source organism: Pinus taeda (assembly GCA_000404065.3). Taxonomy (NCBI): domain Eukaryota; kingdom Viridiplantae; phylum Streptophyta; class Pinopsida; order Pinales; family Pinaceae; genus Pinus; species Pinus taeda. The sequence goes on along the minus strand of APFE030377629.1, from coordinate 170,457 downwards.
GATGGAAGCTAACTCGAAGGAAGCTAATCTATTTTCAAAAAGAGATTGAAAAACTGAAGGAAAGCGCAAACCCTAGCAAACCCTAATTCTACCAGCTAGTCCTACTGATGCAAAGATAAGAATGCAAACTACTGAAAGAGATGCCATTACTTCTATGAAGGTAAAATACATGTGTCTAGACTACCTCTATCCTAAGAAAACATCTTTGTGTATTTTTGATTAAGTTGTCAGTTTCATCATGCATATGCTTTCACTGTTCTTTATTGTGCATGGGTGGATCAAGGAGGAGAAATGCTTGGAAAAGGTTGGGAAGGTTCAGAGAGGGTCTAAGGAGTCCCTAACACCCTTCAAGAGAGTTTCACAAAGTTTGGCTATCAAGAAACCTCATTTGTGAGCTTCTACAGGAAGTCTGCAGGGGTTCTACAGGATGTTCAGAGATTTCTACAGGATGTTCAAAAATTTCTACAGGATGTTTAGAAATGGGAGTTTGGAGGATGGATGAGTGAGGGAAGATGCAGGAATGGATATGGAGGTAGGATAGAGGTTTGAAGTGGCCCAGGGACTGGACTGGTGGGTGGAGTGGTGAGAAGGTATAAAAGGCTGAATTGGCTCAAAGAAGGTTGAAATAGTGATTGCACAAAAAGGTAGGGTTACGTGGGCAAGAGGACAAATGTGAGACGAGGAACCTAGTTAGGAGATGGAACAGATGGATCTGATGAAGCTTAGGTGGATGAAAGAGTGGTAGAGATGCTCTGCACCGTGTACATTCAACTGAATCAATAAAGTCTTGCAAGTAATCAAAGTCCTAGCTAATCTAATCTAGCTAACAATAAAGTGAATGAACAGCAGCTTTATTTGAAAGAGAACCATATATATCAACTATGCAATGAGACATTTCAGAGATCTGAACACATAACCAACTTCTGCAAATGAAAATAGTACACTAATGATTGCATGGCAAAGCAAACTAGTGTTTTTGTTTGGGACAACACGGTTACTTCAATTCCAACCCCTAATCCAATGAGGAAGAGGTGAAACAAAAAGTGTTTGTTGACCCTTTTCTGGAGCTTTTTTCCTTGTTATTATCCTACCAATCTATTCTAAACATCTGAAGCAATTCTATTCATAAACAGTGACCTAGTTAATCAACACAACTTAATCTACCTAACAAAAATACGTTTAAAAGGGAAAACAACGATGCATAAAGGAAAGATAAGAGTACATAAAGGAGGCCCTAGGCTCTCAGGTTGGGCCCAACCCTGAGAGCTACGGCTCCTATAGAGAACTCAGAGTTGATATAAAATAGGACTGCTTATCATTATCAAAAAATAGTCATCAGTCAAAAGTTATGCCAAAATGGCTACAAGAAAACTAGCTGAAGGTGACAGCATTGTAGTGCAAAAAATGCAATGGTTTCAAAAGTCCCTTACGAAGGCTAAGGCCTTATCATTTATACATCACGAGGGCCCTAGCAGGCCTCCTAAATCTAGGGGACTCGGCTGTCTAAACTGTTAGTAGACAGTCCCTTTTCCAAAATCTGCTTGGCTGCCTTCAAGATCCGTGTTTGGTGGCCTGTGAGCTCGGAGTTGGGGGTGGAGATCCCAAGGAAGGGCTATTTAATGTCATAGACAACCCCCCTACGAATCCTCACCTCAAGCTTGGCTGTCACCTAGCCCATGATTGCTCGGTTTTGCTCCAACATGCGTCAAAAAACCTGAAATAAGCACGTGTTAGCCACCTAGGAAGAGTGACCACCCTTATTCGTACAAATGACATAAACATACTAAAAAATAATGCATAATCTATGAAAAATGGAGGATTGAACAAGGACTAAACAAGGTTAATTAGGCAAAATGAACCCAATAAGCTACCCAATTTGGGGCTCATCAATCATGAAATCAAATTTGGTTCCAAAATGTGTCATGTAACTATCAAGAATTATTTCAACTAGAAAAAGGAGTTCATGTCGTCATGTTCCATGTGGAATCTTAGTTCTCTTAAATCACTTACATAATGTCATAATGAAGGAAATCTTAAATGTCCTCTATTTATATCTAATCACACTTGGGGTGATGAAATTTTATCCTTGGTCTAAAATCTCATTGGAGCATGTGCATTATTGAACTCCTTCTCTCGTAGTCTTTAACTTCTCTTTTATATGTTGTTTCTTATTAATCAATGTCTCTTCCGACTCTTAGTTTTGTTCTCACCCAACTCTTGTCTACTCCATCACCTCCTCTAAACCAAATAATGGTTGTGAGGATAGAAAGAAAACACAGAGGTTATTATAGATCTAACAGCCAAGATGAATATGTGACAGGTAAATACTCTAACAAGAATGTAAGAAGTAGTTTAGAAACATTAACTCTAGTACTCAGTTTTCGAGTTCCACAGCTTAATAAAATTCTTACCATTCCTTTGGGGTCTCACTGAGGGACACCTTAATGTAGCCACACTCTCTAGTAGAGTGCCTTATGTCCTGGTATGATCCCTCCCTTCTAAAATAAAAATATTAAACCCTATACTCTTGATTCTCTCTTAAAAATAGGGGTTTGGATTCTAAAATTGAGACATTGGGTTCCTCATACCATTCCTTTGTAGATGAGGTTCGAACATCAAGTCTAAGGTGAGTTTGTAATCTCCTATAGCCCATTTACAAAACTAAGGGGAATATGTATAATTTTACTTCTTTGTATTTTAATTATGCTTGAATGGTAATTCTAACACTTCAATCTATTCTTGCAATTACTCAAGAGGAATTTCAGGTTGGAGACAATTGTTCTACACTGGCTCAACCTTTTAGGGGAAGTTTTTTTGGATTTTGTAGAGTTAGACATATCAATAGTATCACTATGGCTAAATAGATGATTTGAACGATGGGGAAAGATATTAGGGGATTCATTAGGAAATTTATATACTCAAAATCAAGCTTCTATGTTATGCCATATTCTACAACCCTTATCCAAATATACTTCAATATATGTTCTTCCCTTGGGTGCAAGTATGTCTCTGTACACTTCTTAATGGATCAAATATTGCCTCAAGCTAAGGACATAGGTCTAAATGTGTGACTATTCACTACCATAATTTCGACTAGCATGGTTATTTGGTCTCATCAAGACTATTGAAATCACCTTATTGTAGAGAGCCTAATATGATGGGGATAACTTGGTTCAAAGTGAGATAAGTCATGTGTTGTTACTAGTGAGCTTCTAGGTTGTGAAACATTTGTACCATGACAATTTGTACCATGCCCTCTTAAATGCAATTAAATATCCTTCAGAATACTTTATTTCTTACTATTCATGCAAACAATGCATGAAGTTCTGACAAATTTGTATGTTGTTATCACACATAATTTCTAGCATCATAGCATTCAATGCAGAAGTGGCAAGCAATAGGATATTGTCATTCAAAGGTTAGTTCACTTGAAAATTTCACCGAGTATTGGTAAAGTACTTTTTTTATACTTGGTAAAGTGCTTTGTTTTGTAATTTGTCCTTGCAAGTTCCATGGTTATGTCTTGATACCTTGGAAGCTTCAAGATTGTCCCATGTATATAGAAATTTTCTCCAAAGTATAAGGTTTGTTTTATTTACTAAATCATAAATTTATTTGAAAGGTCCTAAGGTAATGAGTGTACTATGTTCGAGTTACCGATTGAAAGGTTGCAAGGGGTATATTATTTCTTTCATTTCATAACTAGAAATCGGCCATCTAGTTAGAAATGTTGTCCCAATAACAGTTTTCTAGTCCAAAATCCTGAAAATCTATTTTAGAAAAGTGTTGGAAAACCTACAAGAACACTGGAAAATCATTTTCCAACACCTACAGGAGCACTGGAAAATCGTTTTCCAACGCCCACAACAGTGTTGGCAAATGATGAAACTAATAAAATTGGTGCAGATTTAGTTGTGAAACTTTAAAAAATATTTTTATCATGAATGTGTAGAGTGATAAAGTAATGTTTAATAGACTAAAACATTAGAACTTTGGTAAACTATATGCTAACATTTTATGAAAAGAAAGTACATAAAGTGAATATTTGATAAATCCGATAAGGAGGGGTCTCATTCCAACAACATTTCAAAATGGTAGTGACCATTCCTGAGGTGGTGGAGCATGCAACGGCTAGATTGCAACATCAGGGAAACCGTTTGGTTGGTCAATTCTCGGTACTTGTTGCTAGTTGGACAGATGGGAAAAAGTGGGAACCTCAAACGGTATGAGCCAAATATAGCAACGCTGTTCGACGGATATGGGGCTCAAGTGTTGCAAATTTTCAGAAAAGAAGACTAGGAGCCGATTTTTCACTTGTTCACTCAGTATGATCTTGAGCTCACTTCTAATTTCGTTGGCTCGTTTGATGGCACTAGTGCTAGGTTTCAAGGGTTGTTGTTTCAAGTAACAGAAGAAAGAATCGTGGAGGCAATGAAAACATCGGTTGAGGGGGAAAGATAGTATAAGAAAAAAGTGGTGCAAGGAGTAAATCTCAATTATTCTTGAAGGACGATGCCCATGATCTTTGCTAGAGAACTGGGGTGCACAACAATATTTTAAATTCGGAATGGGAACATCATATGAGGATGATTCATGTTTTTATGACATGTGATGGTCATTTCTCCAAAGTTTTCTTCTACCATATGAGATTTCCGGTACATTTGGTTGGTTTTAATAGGATGAACCTGCCTTTTTACCTACATCAAAGTTTGATTAAGATGGTGTCTTGTGCAAGCAAATGGAAGGTTTGGTACCAGCATGATGTATAACACCGCAGTTTGATCTGCATCCTATGAAAAACAAAAAACCAATCTACTTTGAAAACCAAAACCAATCTACTTTGAAAACCAACAAGTATTAGGGAAAAGAGAAAAAATTGAGTTTGATAAATTGGAATGAGGAAGCATTAAAATATATAGCTATGATTCCACTCTAGAGGCAACAACCAAATAGAAAAATTACTACTTTGAAAACCAACAAGTATTGGGGAAAAAAGAAAAAATTGAATTTGATAAATTGGAATGAGGAAACATTAAAATATATAGCTATGATTCCACTCTAGAGGCAACAACCAAGTAGAAAAATTACAACATTTGGCTTTGATATCAATTTAAAAAGACAACTTGAACCCAAAAATAAAAATTAACATATAAATTCATTTTTATACTAAAAATATATATTGAAAATTATAACAAAACAAAATTATAATTCAGAAAATAATAAATAAGAATATATAAAAATATTATCTTATCCAAACATCATATAAGAGTGTTATCATAACATAAATATGAACACAAATACTTCATACTTATATTATGAAATAAAATATCAACAAAATGATTTTAGTGAAAAAAATTATTTATCCACTTTTACAATACAAGATGCCTAACTTTATGCATTATGACCAAAGAAAAAACAAGACTTTACAAAAGACTTTAGATGATAAAGAATATTATTCATTCACGTTAAATGTACAAGATGTTTAATTTTTACATGATGACACACCACAGAAATACAAAAATACGTAGATGGTAAAGAATCCATGTTTAATTTTTATATGGTGACTCACCAAAGAAATACAAAAATATGTGGATGGTAAAGAATCTTATTCATTTACGTTCAATATACAAAATATTTAACTTGATATTTAACTTTTACATGATGATATACCAAAAAATACAAAAAATACTTTAAATACTAGAAAATCTTATTATTCAATTTCTCTGTCCAAAATATTTAAAAAAATATACAAATAAATAATAGAAAATTCTATTCATCCACTTTCAACTATACAAAATAGTTGTAACTTTGATGCATTTATGACCACCCAAAATACAAAAATTTAAATAATAAAGAAACTTTCCACATAATCTTCACGGCATTTTCAAACTGACCTTGAAAATAACAAATATCAAATAGCAGAAAAAACACAAAAGACATGACCACACCCACTCCCACTCACCAAAAATACAAAAATTTAAAGACATGACCACACCCACTCCCACTCACCCAAAATACAAAAATTTAAATAATAAAGAAACTTTCCACATAATCTTCACGGCATTTTCAAACCGACCTTGAAAATAACAAATATCAAATAGCAGAAAAAACACAAAAGACATGACCACACCCACTCCCACTCACCCAAAATACAAAAATTTAAATAATAAAGAAACTTTCCACATAATCTTCATGGCATTTTCAAACCGACCTTGAAAATAACAAATATCAAACAGCAAAAAAAACACAAAAGACATGACCACACCCACTCCCATTCACCCAAAATACAAACTTTCCACATAATCTTCACGGCATTTTCAAACTGACCTTGAAAATAACAAATATCAAACAGCAGAAAAAACACAAAAGACGTGACCACACCCACTCTCACTCACCCAAAATACAAAAATTTAAATAATAAAGAAACTTTCCACATAATCTTCACGGCATTTTCAAACCGACCTTGAAAATAACAAATATCAAATAGCAGAAAAAACACAAAAGACATGACCACACCCACTCCCACTCAATGAGGAAAAAAAAACAAAAGCCAGAAAAACCCTTGAAGAAAACAAAAGACTTTTAAAAACAAAAACAAGTGAAAACCATTGATGTCCATTTCTGACTTACTATCACCATGGATTTGGACATTGGAATGACATGTATATGGATTTGTTTGGTAAAACAAATAAATTAATATTTGTAGTATTCGGACTTTGGATTTGATCATGGAAAGTTTGTAGTGTAGAAAGATTTTTTAAGGATTATCGATTTCACTTAACATAATTTTCTTTGAATAAAATTGATGAATCAATTTACATTTAAAAATAACAACTAGAAATAATTATCCTCACTACTGATTTAACTTGAGAAAAAGCTTTTACAAATCCCAAGCTACTTGACAAATCATACGAAACAACTTTACTTGACTTGAGGGGTTGCAATGTATCTATTCTCCCAAAGGGTCCCATGTTGTTTGACAATTTCACTTCCAGCGAGCCGTGTCCAGTTGCTTTTCAGTTGTAGTGTTTATGGATTCATGGTCTCATTTCCAGTGTTTTTGATGGAATCCTGATCCAAAGCAGAGGGACTATACAAAACCCGAGTGGTAGAGTTTAAAGAAATAACGACCGTAGGGTTTTGGAATGTCGATTCAGTGTAGTTGGACAATAATGTAGGCCGGATACTGCCAAAGATTTCTTCATTTAGTAGAATTCTTAAAAGACAAAATTCATGCTTGACACGTAATCTTCCGAGTTTGAGTTTTTGTAATAAGAGGGCATTTACACAGGCTGGAATTTGATAGCGATGTAATTTATTCCAAATTAAAATAAATTAAAAATAACAGAGTGTAAGCCGTTTGCGTCAACAAATTTTGTAACAATGGGAAAGCCCATCATAATCCTTACGCAAATATTTTAATTCCCTTTATTGTGAGTGAAGTTGTATTTAGTTGGGATAGAACGTGTATATTTTCAAATCGGAAGGTAGATTGAATGGTAGAGATTGATTTGATCAATCCTGTTCTGTACTTTTAATTTTTATAGTTTAATTTTAAATTTATCTGAAAATTAAGTTTCTCAACCATAACTCTATTTAAATTTTGTGTAACTAATTGTATAAATTTCTGAGAAGTAGTAATTTTTTAGTTAATATGTTTATTTAATTGTAAAGTGTTTATTTATTAAATTAAATTTCTACTTATGTAAATAAGTTATATACCTTTAAGGTTGTAAATATTGAGAAGAAATGTTATTAACTTAAATGAATCCGATAAACATGAAAATATTCTACAGATATAATTAAATATATTCTATAACATATAAAAATATTTATATGAACATAATTTCTTACTTTTATAGCTTTTTCATGAATGAAAAAGGAAATTTCATTAATACATAATCTTATTTAATGTTTAACATAAATATTCATAACTCTGATGCAGAGAGACATTCATTCTTGGCAATTTAGTAAAATGTCCAAAATTTTTAAAAGTAAATTTCTTGATTTTATTGATCATCATTAAGTGGTTCACATAAAACTCACCCCATTTTTAAGAGTTTCCTTCACGGATTGATGTCGATGGGCATTTAACTGTGATTTAATTTATATAATTGCCTTAGTAATCAATTAATATAATATATTGAATTAATTGATTAATATAATATATTGAATTGATGATGTTGATTATCATCAAGTTTTTGAGATTACAATTAGTTTATAGAAACTTAAAAGAGGTAAAAATTACATAGATTCTTTTAAAATCTTAATTCTAGGCCAAAAAAAGAGTTTCGAGATTATCATATTATAATGTAACAAACATTTTTAAATTGAATTGCAATTTCTGTTTTGTATAAGTATTTTAATTCAAATGTAATGATATTTTTAGCCACGACCTAGCCTCTTATGTCATCCTAGCATGAGTAGTTAGTGATTATGTCTAGACTTGAAGCAATTTTGGGAAACCTCTTGTCATTCATATTCTTTATTTTTTCTTGTACATTTAAGACCTAACCATGTCTTTGCACTCACTTGGAGAAGGTAGCATTTATGAGGAGGATAAAATAGGGTGCATTGCTTTGAATAGTAATATTATAAATTATAAAATTACTTTCTTTTGCTTATCCTTCTCCAAAAAAAATTAGAGATAATTCATCACCAAGCTTCACATCTTATAAGATAAAAAGAGTGATAAAAATATCAAATATGAGTGTTTATCTATCACAGGTGTAAAGGTTTGCTAATTTATACTTGTTTTCAAGTTCATAATAAGTTGTTCACCTTCCATTTATTTCAACACTATAATTCCAATTCAGCTTAGGAAAAATATGGATTCCAGGATATTTAAATGAAAGATATTTATTATTGATTATCAATTTTATATAAAAACAATTAATATAAATATAAACATTTATTAGAAACAAACACAAATATTTTTAATGTCTAGTAGACAAGAAAAAAGAAAAAGAAAAAATAAAAAAACATATTTCTTATGTAAATTGTGGAGAAGATCCATTTAAAAATATGTATAGCTCTAGAAGTTTGAGTTTCCTAGGGATAAAAGCATAATTTTATGACAAGTCTTGTTGTCTCGAGGTTCTCAAATGGAAATTGAAAAAAGAAACTATTATTATAGCAAGTTACTATATTAATGTAATAATTTTGTATACATACAATTTTTTTTATTAAATTCATTGAAATATGTTTCAAGTAGATAGAGTTTAAAAAACTATAATGATGATTTTACTTCATCAAATATAAGGCTTAAAATCAGAGTTGTCATTCTATACTAGCCATTCATTTAGTTGATTACTTTGATTGAGTTAATAAACATCTATATTTTTTATACTCTTAGTTGAGCAACCAACATTAAGAGGATCTTCAAAATAAGTAGTTTTACAATATTGCTTGTACCATCTCCTAAACCAATCTTAAATAGGATTTTAAGTGTATCACTAAGGAAAATAGCATCACCAACTCCTCCTTTTGGGGAGATTACCTTGACTTCCATTGTCAAAGTACCCCAAGCCCCTATTTTCTAAATTTTAGCATGGGACGAGTATCTCATTAGAAGGGTTTGCATCCCAGATTTTAAATATGAAAAAATGGATTTAACCTAAGAAGCGCATTGGATGGGAAGGATATCCATGTTCTCAAATATCCTTGCATTTCTAGCTAACCAAATGTCCCATGAAGTTATTGAAGGTAGGCATTTCAACACTTTGGTTTAGATTTTGCATCAATGTGTGAGAAATTCTTCGACATATTCCCCTTCGCAGTAGTTTTTTATCCTTTTAGAGAGAATATATTATAAACATAAACATGGAAACTGTTTCTTCATAATATATAAACTGATTTTTCAAAGGACGATCTTTCATTCGTGATTTTTTTCCATCTAATATCATGACATTCTAAAGTAGATGAATCACAACATCTATGCCACATTTGTTTTTCGTGATCCTCTTGCAATCTTCTTTCTTTTCGGTCCATGCCCAAACTATCAGATCAATTGGAAGAGATTAAAGTTATTTTTCATGGGGATTTGGTAATTGGTCGAATACTTTTGTTATACCTTTCCCTAAAGGAGGTGTCTAGTAGTGAACCTTAACATGAAGAGTCCCACTCCGATGCTAAAGAACCTCAACCATGGACCTCAGAGTGATTTCTAGTGTGGGCCTAGGACATATTCCTATGTAGGCCCTGTGTTGTAGGTTAACCGTGGAATCCACTATAGTAGGTTGGATATACCTTACAATGGTAATACCATTGTTACTCGAATCATCCTATAAGTTTCCATTTCGAACACTATTTTTACACATGCATCGCTCATCTTGCTTACAGAAAAAACAATGTTTTTGGCCAATCGTGGGATGTGCAAAACACCAAGGAGTGTTTTAATGCTTTCATCCATGATTTCCAACTTTACTTTTCATTGTCAAATGATTCTATTTTTTGAGTCATCTCCTACGAAAACATCACCGCCATCATACATTTCTTATTCAAAAAACCACTCCCTATGATGGTTTATACGAAAAAATGAAACTAATTCATCTAATCACGCCTCATGATTTGTATGTGTTCTTGAAGAAGCCAAGAACACATCCCCTTTTTCATCTAAGGATTTTTTTTTTTTCAAAAGGAGCACCAATGCATCCCTTCCCTTTCACAACACTTTTGAATCTACAATGTTTCTTGTAATGCCCTTCTTTTCCACATCTCTAGTATAGCTTTATATTTTTTCAAAGAGATTTAGATCTCCTTCCTAAGGACATATTTTTATTTCTATCTCGGGAGCATCTTCTTACAGATAAGGCATCTTCATTCTAACTTTCCATATTTTTTCATTTCATCTCTTTCTATAAAAAGGATGAGATTATTTCATCAAAACTTAAAGTAGTCGCATTACTACCTATGGCAACAACTAGACTATCCCATGATTCTACTAAATAACACAAAAAACTCATAAACATACGCATTATAAATCTTAATATCAACAAATAATAGTTGACTTGCCATAGTATTGAAGGCATTCATATGCTCTATTCTCCATCCTTTATCCTCAACTTATATAACTTCTTCCACAAGAACAATTTGTTCACCAAGGACTTAAACTATTGCAAAGCCCCTAACTTGTTCCACTATGCCTTTACTATAACTTCTCTTAAAACATTCCATAATACCAAATCTGGGAGACATAACTGTATTGTGTTGTCTACCTTTTGATACATCTTGGTCCGGTCTTCTATTAACATCTTTCTCGATATGGTGCATGGATCCATAATGATCCATTGATCTTTTTCCACCAAAAGATATTCCATTTTGAGCTTCCACAACTCAAAACTTTGCTCATTGAATTTATCAATCTCTATCTTTGAACTGATCATGATTTCCTTTCACCACAATAATTGATATTGTAGATTTTCCACGTTAACAAGGTTTTCCACAAGATCGAGCCAAAATCCTTAGCCATAAAGGTGTCCCCTTGAAGCCAAACCACTCTAATACAAATTTTTGGTTTTACCCATGTAAACTTAATTGATGCAAGTAAATTCTTAATAAAATTATAAAAGATGCAATGTTGTCCATGCACACACACAAACATTTAACATAGATATTTTACCCTCGAAACCCAAACTCGGAAAACCATAAATATTTTCTAGTATATTCTATTTTACAATGTTAAATACAATATGCATATACTGCAATATTCATAAACGCTCGGTCCATTATCCTTGGATTATAATACAATTGTAGTTCCTTAACTAGAATTACAAAATCATATGTTGAACCACCATGTTCCACATATCTACTAAAAGTGAAAATTTTGTTCTTAAAATCACCAAAAGTGAATGCAAAAAATTGGCAAAGGAAATTGGCAAAGGCGTTTGCAAAGGCTTTGGAAAGGAAAAGAGGAGTTAATTGGCATTTATTTATGAAAATAAAGGAAAATAGGAGAAAAGGGAGATGAAGGGCCACAAATTTGCATGAGGAGGAAATTGAAGGAAAAATAGAGGAAAATGAAGAAATTAGAGGCGTCATTGATAAAAAGGATTCTCATGATCATTTCATAGCTTTTTGTTAGCTTTTGTCGGTTCTAGTTTGGTTCTCTCATACTCTTGCACACTTAGAGAATTCTTGGAGCACTGTAGCATTGTAGAAAGGAAGCCAAGGAAGAAGAACAAAATAAAATGACAAGAAAACAAGGTTAAATCAAAGAGGGGTCTCATTCTAACGAAATTTCAAAATGGTGGTAACCATTTCTGAGGAAGTGGAGCATGCAAGGGCTAGTTTGCAGCGTCAGGGAAACAGTTCAGTCAGTCAATTCTCGAGACTTGTTGCTAGTTGGACATATGGGAAAAAGTGGGAACCTCAAAAAGTATGAGCTAGATGGAGCAACACTCTTTAAGGAGTATGGGGCTGAAGTATTGCCAATTTGAAAGAAGCAAGCTTGGAGCTGATTTTTCATCTATTCACTCAGTATGATCTTGAGCTCACCTCTGATTTCATTGACTCATTTGATGGAACTAGTGCTAGGGTTCAAGGATGTTGTTTCAAGTAACTGAAGAAAGCATCATGGAGGAAATGAAAACATCTGTTGTGGGGGAAGATTGTATAAGAAAAAGATGGTGCAAGGAGTAAATCTCAATTATTCTTAAAGGACGATTCCCATGATCCTTGTTGAAGCATTGGGGTGCACAACAATAATTTTAAAATTGGAATGATAACATCCTATGAGGATGATATAGGTTTTTATAACATGTGATGGTTGTTTCTCCAAAGTTTTCTTATACCATATGAGATTTCTGGTACATTTTGTTGGTTTTAACAGGATGAACATGCCTTTTTACCTACATCAAAGTTTGATTAAGATGGTGTCTTGTGCAAGAAAAAGGAGGGTTTGGTACCTGCATAATGTACAACACCATAGTCTGATATGGATCCTATACACCCATGAAATGAACAAGAAAGCACAACAATCGAGGAGGAGGACATTGGGACACCCCTTTCCTAGAAGGAATAATAAGGAGAAGACTCTTGATATGTAGGCTAAGAGCAGTCAACAAGTTGTTGGACAAACATAAGAAAACCCTAATAGGATAAAAATCCCTAGGGTTTATAGAAGGAGCACTAAAGGACACCAGTCAGAAGGATAAGAGACTAAGGAAGATGAGACCATGGAGGAAGGCAGAAATAAGGGTGAAGATCCTAAGGAACGTGGCCATATAATAAAATATTCAAGGAGGCCAAGAACCAGACCCACAAACAAACTAAGGTGGGGATTGAAAGTTAAACTGAATCCCAAGCTTAAGGATCCTATTCACATTGAAGATGAAAATGAAGTAGGGCCTGCTAGAGATAAGGAGGGGGTTGTTAACAAAATAAGTACCATAAGCTCCAAAAACTGACAAGACCCCACAGAAGAAAAGTGGAAGAGTCACGAGGGCAATGGAAAAATAGGAAAATCTAAGAATACTTGTAGAAGTAGCATAGGTCATTGGAAACTGAATAGGGGAACTCAAAGTCTCAAACCTTAGGGTTTTTTGCTAATCCATATAGTTGTTTTTTCAAATGGAAGGTTTTGGATCAGTTCAAGGGAGGGGAACAATTGAGGAATTTGTTGGAAGTTTCCATGAGTTCCTAATTTCTAGTTATCTTTCCATATTTTCTTCTGAAGGAAAGTAAATGTATCGAAGAATTTTTTATGGTTCTCCTTCAGTTAGATTCCCAGGTTTTATCTCGCACATGTCGACATCTCACTAGATCAAGAATAAAACACTATTTTAAGAATGTACAAAGATATGTATTATGAAACTAGAATTATCTTTCTGAATATTGTGGATGTTAGTGAAAGTACTATAATTATATGATTTTCTTCTTTTCATTTTGTGTTCAAATTTTATGTTAAGAACTATATTTGTTGGTTTTGTGCTCCGTGTAGATTGTTTCAAGGAGAAATAAGGTACACACCCTTGTTTAAATGCACGTTGGATAAAACAACCATAATTGTGCATGTCTAAAAATTGTTTCCTCTATTTGGGTGTTGACCTGCAATATACCAATCAAGATTGAAAAGGATTTTGCCTCTAGGTGGGTAGAATGTGTTGCTGGTGGTATATTAATCTAGGAATTTGATAATTACAAACTATTGTGTTTCCGCTTTGTGAATGGTGTCAAGAGTTGTTGCTATTATATTTATTTGTAACAATAGTTGATTTTGATAAAAACTAATGATAATGGGTACATGGTCGTCACCAGTTTCATTCAAGATCCATAATATTTGCATTTCCCAGGACATCAGTTTCCTTTTTTTTATTAAGGATCCATAAGGTTTGCATTGTCGAAGACATTAGTTTCCTTTTTTTATTAAGGATATGTAATTCCCAAATGGGTGTTATGTTGGACCTACTCTTATCTATGTTTATGTGATACAATGAATAAGATATGCAGTTGGAGTTCTCTCTTTTTCATAGTAGAATATTTTGATTGGTGGGTGTTATGTTGGTCCTGCTCTTATCTCTGGTTATGTGATACAATTCATGGGCTACATAAAATATATTTTTGGTCTGTTCATACCTCCTCTAACTGTGATTTTATTGTAGGTTAGAGAATTTTTTACACAATAACTATTCTAAAAGTCTTTAAATTATTTTCTCTAATGATTTGGAGTGAAGCTAAAGGGCATGATTTTTACAAATAAAGGTTGAAGTTGACAAACTTGGATGTAGGCCAAGTCATAAATGTTGCTACATTGAATGACATCTTTCCCTCTCTTCGTAAAGTAATTTTTGGATATAATTGTTTTTCTACAAGTTATGAATATCACTAAATGAATTGTTCATGTATTATGAGAAGTGCTTCAAATTTCTATCAATGGATATATTAGTGTTTCTACCGAAGTCCTGAAGATTGCTATCTAAACTGTTAATGTATTCTGAAAATTACTTCAAATCGTTATCAATTATGTTTTAGTAAATTTCAATGCTAAACTATGATTTCCACATGTCATTGCTCAAATTTCCTGTGGAGATAAGTTGAACAAGCTGGTTTCTCACACTAATCAGGTTGTATTGGAAATAACAATCTATACCTTGACATTGAACCAATAAGGGTCCCTATGCTCCTCAAGTTATCTTTTATGTCAGTGTTGAGGAAAATACAAAGAGAATAAAAGGTTATACTCTTCAAGTTATATTTTGTGTTAGTTTTGGGAAAATACAAAGAGAATAAAAACGTATATACTCTTCAAGATATATTTTGTGTTAGTTTTGGGAAAATACAAAGAAAATAAAAACGTATATACTCTTCAAGATATATTTTGTGTTAGTTTTGAGGAAAATATAAAGGAAAAAAATACAGATAAATAGCTGGATAAGTAGTCACTCAAATTCTATGAGTATCTATATATTAGTTGGAATATTTTCTGCTCTTCATATGTACCAAAATATCAATAATGAATAGCCTGAATAGACCAAAAAAGTTCGTCAGTCAAATCATTGAACACAGTGATTAATGTTCCTCCACCAAAAATATTACACTTCTTGCTTGAGCAAGGAGATGGAAAGTAGTGTGTAAGCCAAAAAAGTGATTTTATCCTCCCAAAAAATGTGTCTTCTCTACCAAGCATATTCACATAAAAACACAATACACTGGGAATTGTCACAATTGCCTCCCACTAAGTAGTCCACTGACTTCTATGAACATTACCTACCAAGACTTACCTGTGATGTTACTATCAACACCTAGCAACCCCTGACAATATTGTTGTCAAAACATTATACTAGAAAATAAATAAAATTTATTTTAAATGATGTAGGCTTTCATAAATTTAGTGTAGTTTCATAAAGTTCTAGTTTTTGGAAGCACTTAATAATGAGCTTGGCCAAATTGTTGATTTCCATTATTCACAGTGGCTTCCCACTAAGTATTCAACTGATTATATCTACTAACATTTACTTGTGACATTACTAACACCACCTCACAATGCCTGAAATTATAGTTATTAAAACATTGTACTGGGAAATAATAAATTTTTCTTTAAAAGATGTTGTTTTTCATAAGGTAAGTGTGGTTTTGAAAAATTATAATCTTTTGGAAGGTCTTAATAATGAGGACGAGATTTTATTCACTGATTCTTTTGAGGTTCCTCTAAGTACTTACTACATTCTTCTTTAGTCTCCAAGTTGCATAAGCCTTGATAATTTCAATATCGCAATACAAATTCCAGAAATTTGAGAGAGGACTAGTTGTTTCTCACTAAGATGCATTTGAGGTTCCGTCAAGTACCCATTACACTATTCTTGAGTCTTCAAATTTCATTTGTTAAGTTAATAATGTCCTCGTAATTTCAATACCTCAATGCTGATATTCCCATAAAATTGTGAGGTTTTTAGTTGGTTGTGTCTTTGTGCTTTCCAAAATTGTAGCTTATAATTAAATATTGCTACAATCATCACTTAATCACAAAGGAAAAGATGTTAAAAGTATATTGGCATCAATAAAGCACACTTAGGTTTTGACTATCAATTTTTTGTACACCAAAATCCTCTAATATATAATTTTCTTGAATCTCTTTCAATATAGATGTTTAAAATTCAGTATGGAAGTAATTTCCTAGTATTTTCTATTTTGGAATTTATTGAATCTCTCAAATGTGATGGGTTTCCAAAAATATCACAAGATCTTAAAGATTTCAAATTTGTTATTCATATTGTTTTCCTCAGAAGATAGTCATTATATTTAGATGATAGCTTGATTCAAGTGCTTCATATCTCCAACATGGTTATTTCTAGTGAGTTTTGACTCTTGAGAAGAAGTCATAAGAAACCCAAAAGTGTGCAACCTACAACATTTAGTGGTTCAAAATGTTTGTAGGTACAGTTTTTGGACTCTAGGTCAATATATATGTTGACCCTAAAAAATGTTGTTTAATTTCTCTAATTATGTGTACTATACATCTTCCATCAATTTCTGGTTCAATTAATTAAGGGTGGGGTGGGTGCTTCCTATGTGAATGTTGGTTCTTCTTTGCCCTTTAACTGTAGTTACTGTGTCTATATCACTATGTACATTGGCCTTCAAAAAATTGTTTGATTTCTCAATTATGTATTATATACATCTTCCCATCAGTTTTATGAATTGTTGAAGGGCAGTGTGGTACTTCTTCTTTCAATGTTTGCTTGTTGTTGCCTCTTTGATTGCAAGAGGTTTGCATTGTTAGTTTTCTCCTTGCTTAAGTAGTATAGTTGTGTGTAGGTTGAAGCTAAAAGGGTTGTACCAAGGGATGAACAACAAAATGTTCAAAGGAATAATAATATGGAGGGACATAGGACTAAGAAGATTTCTGATGGTGGGTTAGCACCCAATATTACTAAGGATGACTTCAAAAAGTATTTTGAGCAGTTTGGTAATAAAATAGATGTAGTTGCAAGGCATGAGCACATTACACAAACACATCGTAGTTTTGGGTTTATTACTTAAGATTAAGAAGATACACTGGACAAATTTCTTCAACAAATATTTCACCAGCTCAAGGAAAAGACTATGGAGGTGAAGTTGGTCATTCCCTAGGACATGTCTCATAGAAATACAAGAGGTTATGTAGGACGTGGAGCTAATTTTGGTGCACAATAGATGCAAAGCTATGAACCAACTCCTATTGGGGTTTATGTAGCATGCCTACCTATTGCAGGTACTGGATATCGTCCATATGTTGCAACCCCTAGCTATGGACCTACCAGGTATGGAAGTACACTAGGGTATGGGATAAGTATGAATGGTGGATATGGTGCAACAACTAAAAAAATTTCTTCAGCAAGGTTTAGTCTGAATCATTAAACTCCTATCAAAGTTGGCATTAATGAATTGGTATTGATTATTCCGATCCAACTCACTAAGATCTTGATAGACCCTTCTAACAAAGGATTAAACATTCCCGACACAAGTAAGTCTCTAATAATTTTTCTCATTTGTTTGTGATTAATTTCAAGGTAAACCATGATATTTTCATTTTTGGAGACTTTGTTTTGGACAAGTTCGAGTCACAAGGGCTTAATAAAGACAAGGCATGCAAAATAGAGGAAGATGGAGTACCGTGGTTAAAGCTGGCAATAACAAGGGATATTGGGAGAATTCTGGAGGTAAAATACCTTAGTGTGACATGTGGAGCTAAAAGAACAGGCATGATGGTGCTTGGCCTACTAAATTATTATTGTGCGTTGAGCTCTGTCTATTGAGTAATCTCAGTTTCCTCATTGGGTTCGATTCGCAGGTGCAACACGGGCAAAGCGGACTATTGTTGGTGAGAGTCAACGAATGATTAAATACACCCTAATTTGATTAAGCATGGACAACAGGGCAGAGTGGCAAGTACAAATGCTAGCATGGCAACACAGCAAGCCCCTCCCTTCGTTGATTTAGCGTGGTGCATCCAGATGGCCTCAGCATGGCAATGTCTTGTTTTTGGACTTATGACCATGGACTTAGACATTGAAATGACATGTCTACATCGCTTTTGGGTCCAAAAATTAAATTAAGTGATATTTCTATCAACCATTAGGCCTAGAAGTATTTATAAATGTAAAAAAAATAGTGAAACTCAAATTTGATATTGTTTAAAGGAAATCAAAAATTCAAATTTCATTTGGTATATATGTGTGTGTTTGTGTGACTAGGAGGTAAAAGTAGAGCATGAAAGTTGCAACATCTAGCTTTAACACCAATTTGGGAAACATAAAGTGAATGGATTAGAGAATATATAAAATGATACAAAACTACGTTGAAAACCAACAAGTATTAGGGAAAAGATAAAAAATTGAGTTTGATAAATTGGAATGAGGAAACATTAAAACATATAGCTATGTTTCCACTCTAGAGGCAACAACCAAGTAGGAAAATTACAACATTTCACTTTGATATCAATTTATGAAGATAAATTGAACCCAAAAATGAAAAGTAACATATAAATCTGTTGGCATTATGACACAGGGTTGGTTCTATGGCACCGGTGTTGTCCTTGATGGCAACTCTCTCAAATAGCAGATCACAAGTTTAGGCACTCAAAGAATGAAGAAAATAAGATATCCGCAGGTTCTTGTACACAAAGTTACGGTCCTTGACTGGTCAAGTGCGCCGTTGAAAAGATGCGGACATGTTCGCAGGTGTTCCGAACAAAAGGTGTGAACCTAATGTGCATGGACTTTCATGCAGAGAAAAATGCGCACACGTGGGAAATATTATGGTTGGTCCATGGTATTAAGTCCGACGTTTTTGATCCTATGGTTTTGGTATGTGGTTTTACATCTAAAGTATTGAACCCAGGTTTTGGGTCCCTAGTATTGGATTCCTATGGTTTTGATCCATGGTTTTGAGTAAGGCCTAGACTATAAAAAGGAAAGGAGATCATTTCGTTGTAGACAGATGTGTTGAATATCAAAAGGAACATAGATCTGAAACACTGTGATCGGTTGGTGAGATATAGCTAGACCTCAATCAAGGAGCAACCCTGAGTATTACAAGACGAATCTTTTGATGGGTCGAGATCTCTTTGGCGCAGGATCAGATCTATAAATCTAATAGTCTGGGTATATCTGAAGTCTTAGAAATTATCTATACCCGCAGGTCCACAGTCCAGACACGGAGCAGGTGCGGAGGAGCGTAGATCAGACATAGTGCAAGTGCGAAGGTGCGCAGATCAGACATAGAGCAGGTGTAGAGGTGCGCAGATTAGACATAGCGCAGGTGCGGAGGTGCGTAGATCAGACATAGCGTAGGTGCGGAGGTGTGCAGATTCGACATGGAGGAACTGTGGATATCTGTAGGTTTCTATTGGTGAAGTTGCAGACTTTTCTTAAAATATGTTTTAGCTGCTTTGGTCTGTTACTACAGTGTTCAAGGTTCTGAATTGGTGTCTGGTTACTGTTACTGCTTTCTGGTTACAACATTCTAAGAATTATTTGGTTGATTCTATATTGAGTTGTACAAAGGTGATTGATCATTGCAGATATTCTTTATTGATTGATATTCATGGATCCAGTTTGAAAATTTATGAAACGTGGTCCCTGGAAGAAGAGAGAAGGTTGTAGCCTTCTGTAGGTTGAAGCCTGCGTGCTAGTATAAGACTGCACTAGTATAGAATCATTTTAAAAGAAGTTTCTAATTGAAAGAAGATAGAGACATATTGCAGTAGGTGGTTTTCACCCACATTGGGTTTCCACCTTATATCTTGTGTTCTTTGTTGTGACTGTGTGCTCTATTTTTCTTGTTCCTGTTTATTGTTATATGGTTCTAACACACAGATTAATGATCAACATCTGAAGAATAAATTAAATTATAAGTCTGAAAGTTTCATTAGTCAGATCTGCAAATGGTTGTATAAATTGAAAAAGAATTTGATAATACTGATTCACCCCCCCTTAGTATTATTTTCAACAATTGGTATCAGAGCAGGTCCTTCAGGAACAGCTTGATCGCTTGAAGGAAGATCTATCATCATGAACTACTACGAAAAGGAAGCATCTATCAGGCCACCAATTTTTGATGGGAGCAACTTCGTCTATTGGAAGGTAAGAATCACTGCCTATCTTCAATCTCTTGGTATAGAAGTTTGGGATATTGTGGAAACAGGATACACATTTCCATTAGCAACTCCTACAGATGCAGCTGGTAAGAAGCAATATGAAACAAATGAAAAAGTTGTCAATACTCTATTAGGAAGTCTATCTCAATTAGAATTCGTCAAGGTTATGCAGCCCAAAAGCGCAAAAGAAATATGGGACAAGATCGTTCTGAGCTATGAAGGAGATGAATAGGTAAAACGAGAAAAATTACAAACTCTTAGAATTCAATATGAAAGTCTCAGAATGCATAATGATGAAAGTGTGGCTAGCTACTTCCTACGTATAGATGAGATTGTAAATTGTATGAAAAACTTGGGTGAAGAAATAAAAGAAGTTATTGTGGTTGAAAAGGTTCTAATATCTTTGTCTCCCAAGTTTGATTCAAAAGTTTCTGCCATAGAAGAAAAGCAGAATCTTCAGAACCTTACCAGGTCACAGCTGCACAGAATTCTAACTGCTTACGAAATGAGAAAAGGAGGACCATCAGACAGGAGAGAAGCTGCATTCAAGGCTTCAGGAAAAGGAGATTACTATGAGTCGGGACATATGTCAGAAGAAGAGGAAGAATCAAATTTTGTCAAGAACCTTCAATGGGGAACTGGTAGATTCAGAGGTAAGCTACCTTTAATGCTTTGCTTGTGGAAGAGTCGGTCATTATGCTGCCAAGTGTCCTCATAAAGATAAACTTGACAAAGGTAAGGAACTAGTTAGATGGAACATAAAATAGAATGTAAGTAAGAAGAGCTATTATACTCATGAAGGCAGTGATGGATTTTCAAATAGTGATGAAGATGAACAAGGTAATGATGATAGACTTTTGATGGCCTTTGAAGATGATAATTTTTTGGATGCTATAGATGAAGAAGGTCTTTATGAAGAAATTTCTAAACTTAAAATTTGTTTAGAAGAAAAGAATATGATTATAGATACTCTGACATTCCAACTTGCTGAAAGAGATAAACACAATGAAGAGTTAGAATGTGAAATTGTGGGACTTAGAAAAGAAATTGAGAAAACAAAAGCCCTTAATCTTAGATTTGCTAAAGGATCTGAAACTTTAGATGAGATTATCAAAGTACAACGTTCTCCTCTAATCAAAATAGGTATCGCATATTCCAAAGAATCATCTCAAGCACAGAAGCAAGCTCAGAAGCCATCCACCTCCAAAAGTTATCTTGATGCAGCAAGGAGTAGTGAACAGGTTGACAATCGACAACAAAAGCATAATACAGATCACCAGGTAAATCAGGGACCATCTACTTCAAGAATGATAAAAAATTATCAAGTAAATCAGGGGAAATATACTTCAAGGATGAACAAAAGCTTCAACCAACCACAGGTAAATCATTCTCAATTTGCGTCAAGAATGGATAGAAACTACAATCATTTGGTTGGTAGATTTGATAATCACAGGAATTTCTTCAATGGCCAATGTTTCTCTTGTCATAACTTTGGCCACAAAGTTGTTCAATGTGTTGCCTACAAGACCATCATGACTAGGGAAGCTCAAAAACAAAGGAGAATGACTGGGATCATGAAAAGAACCTACAATAACTTCTCTGCTCTTGAAAATGAAATAGAATGTTCTATCTATAACAACTTCGATCATGAAGACTCTAAATGTAGAAGCAGGTTTCGGAAAAAACTCAGAAGGAGCAAGCTTCGTTGAGTTCCAAAACATGGAAAAAGAAAGAAACACAACCAGAAAGATGTAGGATAGCCTTATATGTGGAAGGACAGGATAATCAATGGTACATTGACAGTGGATGCTCAAAACATATGACAGGTGATAAAGAAAAACTTCAGTCATATAGTGCCTTAGAAAAGGAAAATAAGGTCTCATTTGGAAATGACACCCCAACATTCATAAAAGGTAAAGGTTCTGTTCGTTTGAAAGAGAAGGTCAAAGCTAGAAATGTTATGTATGTTGATGGCTTAAAGCATAATCTATTGAGTGTTAGTGAAATGTGTGATCAAGGAACTGAGGTAATATTTCGATCAAATGGATGTTTTGTTCGTGAGCTTGATACAGGAAAAATAGTGATCAAAGGTATAAGAACTCCAAATAATTTATACATATTCAAATAAGGACAACAACAATGTTATCTAAGCAAGAATGATGAACATTGGCTATGGCACAGAAGATTGGGGCATCTAAGCTTCTCTCAGATAAGGAAAGAATGCAAATATCATGTGGTTCGTGATCTTCCTGACATCAGAATTCTAGACAATACAATATTGAAATCCTGTCAATTTGGTAAGAAAACTAGAACTAATTTCCCTAAGAAGGAAGGATCAACTAGCAGACCACTTAAACTTTTCCATACCGATATATGTGGTCCAACTAGGAAGAGGTCACCTTGAGGAGAGGAGTACTTCATATTGTTCATTGATGACTTTTCAAGGATGTGTTGGATAGGACTCATGAAGTATAAAGATGAAGCTTTCAAAAAGTTCAAGTCATTCAAAGCTTTGGTTGAAAATGAATCAGATTGCAGAATCAAATGCCTCAGATCTAATCAAGGAGGAGAATTTAACCCAGATAAATTTTTCGATTTTTGTGAAGAACATGGAATAAGAAGGGAATTTTCTGTTGCAAGGACTCCTCAACAAAATGGACTAGTGGAAAGGATGAACAGAACCATTCAACAAATGGCTCGTGCTATGCTTGATGAGTCTGGAACTCCCGCAACCTTCTGGGGTGAAGCCGCATTTTCCACTGTTACTATTCTGAACAAGACAAATGTCTGGGTAAACAACACTCAGACTACTCATGAACTTTGGTACAGTAAGACTCCCACGGTAAAATACTTCAAAATTTTTGTAAAAAAATGCTACATTAAAAGGACTGATGAAAATCTTGGCAAGTTTCAACCTAGAGCAGATGAAGGCATTTTACTTGGCTACTCTCCACACAGAAAAGCTTACAAATGTTACAATAAAATACTTGGAAAAATTGTTGAAAGCATTGATGTAGTGGTGTTGATGAAGAAGGAAACACTCCTAGGCAGGTTAAATCTAAATATTTCAAAGATGGTGAAGACTACCAGTCAACATCAAATCAGATTCACGACGAAGAAGAAACCCATGAGGCACCAAAAGAACAGATAAGGATAGAAGAAAATACTCCATCTAGATACGTTCATAAGAATCATCTAGAATCTCAAATTTTGGGGCAGAAAGAGGCAGGTGTACAAACAAGAAGAACCATTTCAGAAGCTTCAATCTATCTAGCATTGCTTTCCTCCACTGAACCGCAAAATGTAAGAGAGGCTTGCAAAGTTGAATGTTGGGTCAAGGCCATGGAGGAAGAAATCGAGCAGATTGAAAAGAATAACACTTGGGAGTTGGTTCCTAACCAAAAGATAAGAATGTCATAGGGACAAAATGGAATAAGCTGAATGAAAATGGGGATGTGGTTAGAAAAAAGGCAAGACTTGTTTGTAAAGGATATGTGCAACAAGAAGGCATAGGCTTTGAAGAAACTTTTGCTCCAGTTGCCAGACTTGAGGCTATAAGAATGTTCCTTGCTCTCTCTAGCTTTCAGAAGTTCAAAGTATTTCAAATGGACGTGAAATCTGCCTTTCTGAATGGAGACTTAAATGAAGAAGTATATATTGAACAACCAGATGGGTTTATTCTTGGAAATGACCCAAAACTTGTATGCAGACACAAAAAGGCTCTCTATGGCCTTAAACAGGCTCCAAGGGCATGGTATTATCGGTTGGATAAGTACCTCCATCAACAAGGTTTTATAAAAGGATCAACTGATAGCAATCTATATATAAAAATTGACAATGATAAGTTGCTGATACTTGTTGTGTATGTTGATGATATCATATTTGGTAGAAATGAAGAAGATATGAGTCAAAATTTTGCCTTGGTGATGTAGAAAGAGTTTGAAATGTCCATGCTTGGTGAGCTCACATATTTTCTTGGTTTACAAGTCCAACAAAACAAATACGACGTTTTTCTATCACAAACCAAATATCTCAAGCAGATCTTGAAGAAATATGGGATGGAGGATTTGAAACCAGTATGTACCCCTATGGTGACAGGATGCATCCTCAGCACAAATGATGAATCGGCAGCAGTACATCAAACAACCTATAGATCCATGATTGGTAGTCTGCTCTATCTAACAGGTACCTGACCAGACATTATGCATGCAATGGGAATAGTTGGAAGGTTTCATGCAAATCCAAAGGAAATTAATCTTCAAGCAGTTAAGAGAATCTTCAAGTATCTTCAAGGAACTCAAAACTATGGCTTATGGTATCCTAGAGGTAAAGATCTCACACTTCATGCATACACAGATGCAGATTGGATAGGAAGCTTGGACGACAGGAAAAGCACTAGTCGTGGTGAATTCTTCATGGGTCCTAGATTAGTATCTTGTTTCAGCAAGAAACAAAGCTCTATTGTGTTATCTACAGTTGAAGCAGAATACGTAGCTGCGGCATCTTGTTGCACACAACTCCTTTGGATGATGCAAACATTGCAAGATATTCAAATCACTTGTACTCCACCTATCTCCATTTTCTGTGATAATACAAGTGCAATCAGTATTTCAAAGAATCATGTCATGCATTCAAAGACTAAGCACATACCGATCAAGTATCATTTTCTCCGAGAACAAGTGCTTGAACAAAAGGTCAAATTGGAGTATGTTCCCTCTAAGGCACAAATTGCTGATATTCTCCCCAAACCACTGCCCAGGGAGACCTTTGAATACCTCAAACAAAAGATGGGGGTAGTTGATGCATCATCTTGTTGTTGATTCTTGTCTGTTTCAGAGATTGTTGTACGCGAGTTTCATATGGGGTATACGCGTACATACGCTGGTTTATGAGAAAAGCAAGGATGAGAAGAGTCTGATATAGGTCTGTCAGAGACCATCTGGCACAGGTTCAGGGGGAGCATATATTCTTCTAATCATTCATTGTCGGCATTATCGTAGAAGATCTTGGTTCAATTCTCAAGTTGGTTTGATGTCAGGAGGACCAAGTGCAGAAGGGGAACATGGATACTGATCTATGATTGACAATTTTTGCTCATATTATGTCTTATATGTCTTTTGTCAAGGTCATGTAACGACCTGTCTTGGTTGCCCCACTATGCCTAGGATGGATAATGTAATGTGCTTATTATATCATGAATTCCCTCTTGATTGGGAGTCGTATGTATGAAGTCTTTGGTAATAGTAAGGTTAGTTATGATTAAGACAGATTTCTTTTAGATCTTTCCTATATGTCAGGGGGAGCTTGGATAGCACAGTAGAGCACAGATTTCAGTATGTACTCAAGGGGAGCATAACCCTTTGCCCTTGATGTCAAAGGGGGAGGAAAGACCTTGAGTGACCTTGGGTTGCCATCAAGCCTAAAGGGGGAGATTTTTGGCATTATGACACAGGTTTGGCTCGATGACATAAGTGTTGTCCTTGATGGAAACTCACTCAAGTAGCAGATCACAAGTTCAGGCTCTCAAAATAGTAGAAATTGTGAGATCCGCAGGTTCCTGATTCACAAAGTTGCAGTCATCGGCAGGTTCCACAAGTGCGCAGATCAAAAGGTGCAGACATGTTCGCAGGTGTACTGAACAAAAAGTGCGGACCTAAAGTACACGGACTTTCATGAAGAGAAAAACGCGCACACATGGGAAATCTTATGGTTGGTCCATGGTATTTAGTCCGACATTTTTGATACTATGGTTTTGGTCTGTGGTTTTGCATCTAATGTATTGAACCCAGGTTTTGGGTCCCTAGTATTGGATCCCTATGGTTTTGGACCATGGTTTGAGTAAGGCCTAGCCTATAAAAAGGAAAGGAGATCATTTGGCTGCAGATAGACGTGTTGAATATCTTAAGAAGAGCAAGATCTGAAAAACTTGTGATCGGTTGGTGGGTTATAGCTGGACCTGAATCAAGGAGAAACCTGAGCATTACAAGACGGATCTACTGATGGGTCGAGATGCGCATGATCAAATCTGAAATTCTGATAGTCTGGGGTATAATTGAAGGCTGATAAATTATCTATACTCGGAGGTCCTCAGGCTAGAAACGGCGCAGGTGCAGAGGTGCACAGGAGAGACACAGCGCAGGTGCGCAGGTGCGCAAGCAAGACACAGCGTAGGTGTGGAGGTGCGCATGTGAGACACAGCGTAGGTGCGGAGATGCGCAGGTGAGACACAGTGGAAGTGCGAATACCTACAAGTTGCTATTGGTGAAGTTGCAAACTTTTCTTAAAATATGTTTTAGCTATTTTTATCTATTACTACTGTGTTTAGGGTTCTGAATTGATGTATGGTTGCGATGTGCTGAGAAATTATTAGTTCAGTTTGTGTACAAGGAAGTTGGTTGATTGCAGATCTATTTGATGTTTGATTGATATTCATGGATCCAGTCTGAAAATTTATGAAACGTGGTCCCTGGAAGAAAAGAGAAGGTTGAAGCCTTCAGTAGGTCAGCACCTACGTACTAGTACCTCAGCTAGTACAAGAGCTAAGGGGGTTGTAGCTCCCTTCTAGGAGAGTCTGGAGAACGAGAGAAGGTTGTATCCTTCTACAGGTTGAAGCCTGCGTACTGGTATAAGACTGCACCAATACAGAATCATTGTAAAAAGAAGTTTCTAATTGAAAAAAGATAAAGACATATTGCAGTAGGTGGCTTTCACCCACATTGGGTTTCCACCTTATATCTTGTGTTCTTTGGTGTGACTGTATGTTCTATGTTTCTTGTTCTTGCTTATTGTTATATGGTTCTAACACACAGAATAAATTAAATTATAAGTATGGAAGGTATATGCAAGTCAGATCTACAAATGTTTGTATAATTGAAAAGTATTAGATAATACTAATTCACCCCCCTTCTCAGTATTATTTCCAATAGTTAAAGCCTAGATTGACCTCAAGTTGAAGGAAATCCTAGGATAACCACAAACCAAGCTTAACCTGATAGCTAGCCCTACCAGGTCTAGAGAGGGCTCTCTTCTTGTGAATCTCAGTCAAGATGACTGGATTAGATATGGATTTTAGGCTAGGTATAGTAGCTCAGAGGATTTGATTTGATTTGTTTTGGGTTGAAATAACAAGAGAAAGGATGATTTGGACTATGGAATCGATGTCAGTTTCTGCGGGCTAACGTGGGGCAAATTAAGTGCCATGTTTAGCCAAGTGAAGATTGTAAATTTGAGAATTATAGGGGAGAAAACCCGCTGCCCTACAGGCATCAGACAAAGGATGAATCTACAACAACAACTTTAGACGAAAGAGAATCACGAGGTTGCTCAACAGAGCATCTACCGAATGATGAATTTTGCTAAGACAACCATTACAACTAACAGCAAAATCATCATGAAAGGAGAATCATTACAGATGAATTCCTAACATATCACTTAGATAATGCTGTAAAAAGGCAGAAAAAACATAATGTGTAAATGAATTACAGGAAAAACATACTAAACATCGGCACCGTGATGAATCCCAAATCCAAAGGGCAAAAGACTGCTTTATTAAAATGATATTCAGGAAAAAACTTACACAAAGCCAAGACAGTCTCTTTGCTACCAAAATCGAACCTCTACACTATGAAATTCATAAAATATATACATTTTCTCATCCTTGTACTAAGGGAATTGAGCTCAACCATCTTCTTCAAAATAGAATTAGTTACATTAAACTTTGACCGAATTTCTGAAAATAAGTGTTGAAGATGAACTTGTATCTCCTAAACCGTAGCACCTGTTACAAAATTGAAATATTTTTTTGTAGATAAGGTCATGTTGGAGAAAAACCCCTCTCAAATTTTGGAAATTTGTTTCCATTTTCTCGAAATATGTGCCACAAAATCATCTCTAAAATATAAAATCATTAAAAATTTAAATCTGTGAAAAAGAGTTGTAAAGATCTAGTCACATATCCAAATTCACAACACCTGTGAATAAACTGAAAGAGGCGTTTTTTATATGGCTTGTGCTTAAAAAAAACCTCCTTGCGTTTTTTAAAATTACTTTCCATATGTTATAAAATGGCACCGCACTAAAATGACTAAAACAGTAAAAAATATGAAAAAATTGCTTTGTTTTAATGTAGGTTCCAAATATCACTGCATATCTCCCACATAGTAGCACCTGTGCATAAATTGAATGAGGTTTTTTTGTTTGGTAGGTGATGGAAAAAAACCTCTTTCACTTTTGTAAAATTCCTGTCCAAACTGATTTTGTAGTAAACTTGTCCTTGTGTGCAACAACTAACCTCAAAAC
The DNA here is from genome assembly GCA_000404065.3 of Pinus taeda. Taxonomy (NCBI): domain Eukaryota; kingdom Viridiplantae; phylum Streptophyta; class Pinopsida; order Pinales; family Pinaceae; genus Pinus; species Pinus taeda. The sequence continues at coordinate 141,584 of APFE030377629.1, read as the reverse complement.
ATGCATAACCAAGAATCAATCAATCATTTTGATCATATCTTCTGATCCAGAAACCGGTTACAGGAGTGTGATATACCGTTGGAAATATCTTTCTGAACTTCGTATGATGGACACACTTGTGACATGTTTTGTGCTAAATATAATGTGCAAAAGATATAACCAAACTAAACCTAGTAAGAGCTCATGTTGATCCCTAGTGACAAGCTGCGAAGACAGGAACTAACATCGGCCTTATTAGGGACGGAAGCTCCTTGGAGGTGTCAAGAACACCGTAGAACAAGTGCCTCATCCATTGAGAAATACAACCAAACAACTGCAAACCCAAAACAACTCATAACAATCCAAAAACATATACATACTGCAACCTGTACATAAACAAATACCAAAAACTGAAATGTTGCCTCAGGCAACTTATTTATGTACAAATCTAACCTACTTTGTTGCAAAATTGATAGATCAAGTAACTGTGACAAGGATGCTGCTTGAAAGTGCTTCAACCAGGACACAAATGTAAATTCTGACAACCATCCATACACAAACTAAATTTGTCTATGTGAAAGACAATCTGACTTATCATTAAAACTGAAAAAAAATACTCCATATATGCAACAATAGGATCAGAGAAACTAGACTCTGTTTGCTTCCCTAATTCATTAACATATGCTCTTGGCTAGAGATTGTCACATCTTCGTTGTAAATCATAACATCCTTCAATCCAACCATCCAAGGGCAGCCTTATATTTTCTTCTTTGGGAGGAGGGAGAGTTTCCAAGAACTGTTTAGGGTCGTGGAATTCATGTGATTTAATTTGAACATCTAATAATTCAATTTCGTTTTCCAATCTTTCAACCACTAAGCCAAGAAAACAATATTTATTCTCAGGTGTGAGTCGGCTGGATTTCATGCTAAGAAACAATGATGTTAAAAAACTCTGATCAATCTGAAATTTTGCAATCTCATCCCTTAAAATCAATGACATTTCACTAGATAACTGATTTTCCACATAACCTGTCATCGGTGATTACCATCAACGTTCTGAAAACTGGATTCTTTGGCAATGAAGTCGAAGCTCAGGATCTTGAACATTGGAGTCATTAGGTAAATGATTTCAGCCTTCATATGTGTCTAGTTGTTGTCCACCATTAGCAATCAGATCGGCAACTTGAATGATCTTTCTCGGAGAAGATCTGTCGCCTCTTTCCTAGTATGGTCACCACTATGTTAGAGCCTAGATTGACCTCAAGTTGAAGGGAGGCAATCCTAGGATAACCACAAACCAAGCTTAACCTGATAGCTAGCCCTACTAGGTCGGGAGAGGGATCTCTCCTTGTGAATCTCAGTCAAGATGACAGGATTAGATATGGATTTTAGGCTAGGTATAGTAGCTCAGAGGATTTGATTGGATTTGTTTTGGTTCGAAACAGCAAGAGAAAGGATGATTTGGACTATGGAATCAATGTCAGTTGTTGCCGGCAAACCTGGGGAAAATTAAGTGCCATGTTCAGCCAAGTGAAGATTGTAAATGTGATAAATATAGGGGAGAAAACCCATTGCCCTACAGGCATCAAAAAAAGGATGAATCTACAACAACAACTTTATATAAAAGAGAATCATGAGGTTGCTCAACAGAGCATCTAGCTAAGGATGAATTCTGCTAAGACAACCATTACAACTAACAGCAATATCATCATGAAAGGAGCATTATTATGGATGAGTTCCTAACATATCACTTAGATAATGTTGTAACAAGGAAGAAAAAACATATTGTGTAAATGAATTATAGGAAAAACATACTAAACATCAGCACCGTGATGAATCCCAGATCCAAAGGGCAAAAGATTGTTTTATTAAAATGATATTTAGGAAAAAATTTATACAAAGCCAAGGCAGTCTCTCTGCTGCCAAAATCAAACCTCTACACTATGAAATTCATAAAATATATACATTTTCTCATCCCTGTACTAAGGGAATTGAGCTCAACCATCTTCTTCAAAATAGAATCAGTTACATTAAACTTGGACCGAATTTCTAAAAATAGGTGTTGAAGATGAACTCGTATCTCCTAAAACATAGCACCTATTACAAAACTGAAAGAGGTTTTTGTAGATAAGGTCATTTTGGAGAAAAACGTCTCTCAAATTTTGGAAATTCGTTTCCAGTTTCTCGAAATCTATGCCACAAAATCATCTCTAAAACAAAAAATCACAAAAATTTAAATCTGTGAAAATGAGTTGTAAAGATCTAGTCACATATCCAAATTCATGACACCTATGAATAAATTGAAAGAGGTTTTGTTTATATGGCTCATGGACACCTGTGAATAAATTGAAAGAGGTTTTGTTTATATGGCTTGTGGTTAACAAAAACCTCCTTGAGTTTTTCAAAATTACTTTCCATCTACTATAAAATGGCACCGCACTAAAATGATTAAAACAATAAAAAATATGAAAAATTTGCTTTGTTTTAATGTAGGTTCCAAATATCACTGCATATCTCCCACATAGTAGCATCTGTGCATAAACTGAAGGAGTTTTTGTTATTTTGTATGTGATGGACAAATACCTCTTTCACTTTTGTTAAATTCCTATCCAAACTGATTTTGTAGTAAACTTGTCCCTGTGTGCAGCGACTGACCTCAAAACATGCATAACCAAGAATCAATCATTCATTTTGATCATATCTTCTGATCCAGAAACTGGTTACGGGAGTGTGATATACCGTTGGAAATATTTTTCTGAGATTCTTTTGATGGACACACTCGTGACATGTTTTGTGCTGAATATAATGTGCAAAACATCTAACCAAACCAAACCTAGTAAGAGCTCATGTTGATCCCTGGTGACAGACTGTGAAGACTGGAACTAACAAACATCACTTCTTTTAGATTCTCGAAATATTCATTTGCCTAGTTATTCCATTGCAAAGTATTATTTTTTAACAAGTTGGTCAAGGGTGTCGTCAAATGTGCATAGTTTTTTATGAACCTTCTGCAATACCCAGTTAGACCTAGAAATCCTCTTACTTTTGATACATTCATGGGTTTGGGCCATTCTTTGATTGCTTTGATTTTGTTGGGGTCCACTTTGAATCCTTCCCTAGATATAATGTGTCCTAGGTGTTCACCTTCCTTTTTTACCAAAGGCACATTTTGATAACTTGGCTTAAAATTGATTCTTCTCTAATACAGAAAATACTTCCTCTAGATGCTTGAGGTGCTCCTTCCATGTCTTACTGTAAACGAGAATATCGTTGAAAAATACTAACACAAACTTTCGCAAGTATGGGTGGAAAAGTTCGTCCATGGTTGTTTGGAAGGTGGCTGGCACATTTGTTAATCAAAATGTCATAACCTTAACCCTTCATGAGTTCTGAATGTCGTCTTTTTTACTTCTTCTAATCTCACTGGAATTTGATAGTAACTTGATCTCAAATCTAATTTTGATAAATATTTTGTGCCATGGAGTTCGTCCAACATCTCATCAATGAATGCAATTAGAAATTTATGTTTAATAGTAATTTTGTTTAATCCTTTGTAATATATACACAATCGGAAGGATCCATCTTTCTTCCTGACCAATACTATGGGTGCAGTGTATGGACTTCTACTTTTCATAATGACTCCATGTTTTAACAGGTCTTGTATTAATCATTATATCTCTATTTTATGATGATGGGGGTAGCAATATGGATTTACATTTACTGGCATTGAATATGGTTTGACTTCAAGGATATGTTCAGTTTTCCTTTCATGGGGAAATTCATTAGTATATCTTGGAAAACCTCGTCATATTTTTGGATTAGGGATGAAACTTCACACTGTTGGTGAACCCCTTCCATCGATAATAACTCTAACTATTGAAATTGTGAAATGGATACTGGGGCTCCCTTGCAAAAAAGCTTCTTCATTTGCTGAGTAGAAATGAATTGGGTTGGTGGGACTTGGACCCTGAACAACTTATACTTCCGCCCATCCATTTTGAATTTAATGAACTATTTTTGGTGATTTTCCAAATACATCCCTAGTGTTTTAAACCATTATACTCCTAAGACGATGTCTACTCCTCCTAAAGGGACTATATAAAAACTGGAATCCATTATGTATTCATTCAATTTCATTTTAACTTTATGGAACTTTCCAACTCCATCTATTTTCTTTAAATCTACCACCATAACTTTTAAATCTGCTACACGATAGTAAAAAATGTTATGTCTTTTGGAAACATTGACATCTATAAGTTTGTGCATACTTCTTGAATCTATTAAAATGATAACTTTTTGTTTCTTTATATTTCCTTTAAGCTTCAATATTTGTGGTTGAGTAATCCCTGTGATGGCTACTAGAGAAATTCGTGGCATATCTTCTTCTGGATATGGATTAGGGGTCTCGTTTTCTTCATTGTTCTCTTCGTCAAAGCTATCTTTTGAAGAGTATTCTTCTTGTTTTTATTTGTAGTTTTAAATTTTTTGCATAGTGCATCTGTGCCCTGGGAATATTTGTCTATGCATGTCCAACACTTTCCATCCTTTTTTCTTTCAATATTAGACTGTTGTTTTCCTCCATTGCGCATTGGTGGTGGAACGTACTTACTAGTGTTTTTTGAAGATGATTTACTTGACTTCCCCTTGGATTAGCTGTTTTATTTTTCATTACGAGCATATGGCACTTTATGGAGTTTATATTTCCGCTCAATAATTATTGTTGCATGTCTAGCATCTTCAATGGTTTGGGGTTTGTATAATTTTAGTTCTTTTTTAATATAATCCTTAAGGCCACAACGATACATTTTTAACAAATCTTTGTCTGAGAGACCCCTTTGCCTCATAGCTAATACTTCACATTCATGAGTGTGTTCGCTTACTGATCCTTTCTATTTGAGGTGAACAAATCTTTCATAAACATCATCCTCTTCTTTGTCATGAAACCTTTTTAGCATGGCGTTTTTTTAAATATTTCCAATTGAATGAGCTACCTGCACATTTGTTCGACCACCATAGGAACCAATCATACACTTATGCTTCTAGGTAGTTGGACGCGGTCATGACCTTCTCTTGTTCACCTATTGGCGGGTTTGCTCCGAAAATGGCATCCATTTTATTTACCCATACAATGGTCCCTTTATGATCCTTACCATCGTATTTAGGTAATTCTCTTTTGATTGTAAGGTAGTCTTTCTCAGGAAAATTTATATGGTATTGACTTCCTTCGAACTGTATATGCGGTACTCGTGGCTTTTCCTGCATCGAAGGAAATTCATGACTTTGAAAAATTCCGCCTTCCGGAGTCTTGGGACTTTGCGTAGCCGAGGGTTTAAAAGGTGGATTAGCTCCTCCCATAAAGTGGCTCATCATGCTCTTTATTACTATGATATTCTCTGCCATTTTGTCTTGAATCTTCCTGAAATCATCTTGTTTCCTTTCGACATCATCAAGGTGCTTTCACATTCTTTCGAGTTCTTCTTGAAAAATTTTGAGTTATCATCATTATTATTACTTCCCATTTTGTTCTGCTTCTTCCTTGTAGACCCAATATAT
>APFE030377629.1:90975-135490 GCA_000404065.3 Pinus taeda | reverse complement strand
TATATGAAGGCTTGTTAGAGATACGTCCTGGAAATCCTCTGAAGATTGACAGAACAATGGCCCGAACAATGCAGAATGCTCGCAAATCAACTGGGGGCAAGATGCCTCGCAGGCAGTTAGCAACGAAGGCAGATCGTAAGTTTGCATCGGCAACGGAAGGAGCGAAAAAGCCACATAGGTACAAGACTAGCACCGCTTCTCTCTGGGAGGTCCAAAAGTATGAGAAAAGCACCGATATGCATATAAGGAATCTCCCTTTCTAGTGTCTCGTAAGGAAGATTGTCCAAGACTACAAGACTGATATGAGTTTCTAGTTTTCCGCAGTGGCGGCATTGCAAGAGGGGAATCTAGACGCTTATAGGGTTGGATCTGGCAGCCTATACGACATAGACTCTGAGGTAAGGGACAACTTGCATTTCGTATACCTTTCCCATAATCCCAAATTTTTCAATGCTGCTTTTGTATGGACATTGAATGGATCTGGTTTGATCATTCCCGCCATGGAAGGCTGTAATATGCTCAGATCTGCTAATGATCCAATCAATCAGGCAATTAGAAGAACGAGCAGCCCACACAAGATCCAGATCTGGGGGGAATGCAACCGTCAATACACCTCTCTGCCTTGAATCACAGACCATAAATGCAGAAGAATGCCCAATAGGCAAATTGAACGACAGTGATCTAGGGTTTTGGAGCAGGACGACCCAGGCAACAGATCGAGGTCATTCTCAGATGGATTCATACCCTAGAGAGGTAAATCTCACACAATTCTTCATTAAAACATTAGAAGGCAGGCATTATTGCTTGAGGTTTTGGAAGGGCAGCAAGATCTAGGATCTAAGATATAAAATACAGAACTTCCTTAGTATATCAGAACGTGGGAAAAAATTGATCTACATGGGACGCAGCTTACATGATAACTACACCTTTCAGGATTACAATATAACCACAGACTCAACCATCATCATCAATCTCCGTCTACATGGTGGATGTTCTGGAACTAGCTCAAAGAACACAAGCTCTTTCAAGGATGCAGTGCAAGGTAAAGGGAAAATGCAGACCAAACCAGTAACAACACCTGAGCTTCCCAGGCCCTACATTGTAGAACAAAAAATTGTGAATCCTGCTCTCACCATTGCAATGCCTGAGGTAAATTATTTGTATATAGATCTTTACTCCCATTCGGTTATTTGTAGATTTAATGGGTTTTGGCCCAAATATGATGTTTTGTACCACTAGATACATACTACATGGACACCAAACTGTGAAATATATTTATGCCCCAAGGGGTTTTTTATAGTAAGATTCAATACATAACAGGAAAAGGAATACATCCTCAACAAGGGACCATGGCTCTGGGGCAACGCAGGGCTCTTCATGACCCTTTGGTTTTCAGACTTCGATGCCAACAAAATGGTCGTATTAAAGATGCCAGTTTGGATTAGGTTACACAACCTTCCATTACACTTCTGGCACCACAGGGTTCTAATTGCCATCGGGAACACTTTGGGGAAATTTCTAAAGACTGATGGAGACAAACTCACAAGGGGAATATTTACTTTTGCCATAATTTGTGTTGAAGTAGATCTTAGTCAGGGACTACCAAAATGTATTACACTGAAATTCAATAATACACAGTGGATAGAATCCTTGGATTATGAAAATATAGTATTTTGATGTCGTGGATGTCTACAAATAGGCCACCTCCTTAGTGCTTGTCCACAGGTAAGCCACATCCCCAATTGGAACAAGAAGCAATAGAGGAAGCCTAAAGGATGGCGACATATAGATCCATTGGATAAAGAAGAAGACACAACAGAGACTGCAGAATTTAAAGCAAAAATGGATGAACAAAAAGTCCAGAACAACACACTAATGAAAGAGGAAGCCCCCAGTAACCCTTTGCAGCAACAAGCTTCCCAACCAACAGGAAAGGAAATATATAGCAACAAGAGAACTCATGGATCAGAAGGATTTGAGTCGGACAAGGACTCTCCCATAACTATAACTAAAAATCAGCTATCCATTATAACTGCTACCCCCAACACTGGAGGATGGCGAAAGATGGAGAAAAAGAAATGGAGAAAAGAATAGTATTTTTACTTTTTTATTTTTTGGTTTCTGTGAAAATAGGAATGGACCATTCGCATATGCTCTTTAGCATCTACAAAATGTAATTTTGTCTTATGAATAAAATTACGAGTTCTCCACGGGAAAAAGAAAATATATATTTATAATTTATATAAATAGTTATATTTATTACACAATATTCTTTGAAACTTTATTATAATATTTTATATAGTTTTTAATGAATTCGAATGAAAACTAAAAATGTGATTTTTTTTTTTTTACACAAAGAACGTGCTTGAATGGATACGACAGACAAATGTGATGGTCATGGGTCCCTTGTTGACTACACCAAATTAACCAAGACCATGACACGATGTCGTCAATAGTGGATACGATGTCGTCGACAAAGAGGACATTGCGACACAAGGTTGGACAAAATTGTGGAAAGGGGGTCGAGTGTAGATGGAGCAGCTCGAGGATGCGTAGGAGTAACGGTGGACACACAAGGGTAGGCAACTGTGGAGTATGTGTGTGCGGTAGTCGAGGGCAGACTGAAAACAAGGACAAATGAAGGAAGGAGGGCAAGCAAAGGACCATGTAGGAAGGATTTGAGGGTCGAATGGAGGTGGTAAACATGAAAATGAATTGGTGGGAAGTGGAAAGGCACATTGCAAGAGTATTTTGAGAACCAACCTGCTTTGATACCACTAGAACATTGATCTTGATTATTCACGATCAAAATGCTCAGATACATTTGATGTTCTTTAACACACACACACACACACACATATATATATATATATATTCAATTGATGGATGATTGTTACAAGGCTATGACGGTTCTCCTTTATAGGAGTTAACTGGCCATGGACTCCAAAAGACACGTCCCTTAGGACTGATGCCTCCTCAAAATTAATTTGAACACCCTAACATAATTATATTATTAACTTAATTATTAATTTATATTTATTTAATATTTTTGTCATTTTATTATATATCATTATGAAAACATTTAATTCATAACAAAGACCACATGACAACCATCGGAGTTGCATTCTAAATCTGCGTATAAATCCTGAGTAAGTGGGGTAGGAGGAGATGGTGATAGATAAATAGGTGGATTCTCAACTTCTCCCACCTCGACATGTAGAGTTATAGTTGTTTGATGTGAAGGGGATGAAGGGTCACTTGGGACAGCAACCATGTTTGTCTCATATTTAGAAGCTTTAACACCGAGGTATGTTGGGAGAGGTTCAAAATATTTTAACTCATGTGGATTCTCAAAAATGTGAACAAGATATTGAAATATTTCATTCTCAGTCAACTTCATCTTTAGGAAATTTAAAACAATAGTGAAGAAAACGATTGTGAAAATATTGAAGAAATTTGCCAGGTGATTTTCACAATTTTAAGCTTTTTTTATTAAGGGCTCTACAGTCATAAAAAATGAAAGCTTGACATAATTCTCTAAAAAAGTGATCAAAAGAGTGTGTAAAGGTTGCGAAAAATGTGTGACACCATTTCTTTGCGTGCTCTTCGAACGCGATGTGAAAATTTTTTAATCTAACAAGTCAGAAATCCTACTGCAGTACACTGATTTGCATTACCTACTTGTGTTCTTCATTTTAACAAGTTATTTTCATAATTATTCATAAAATATTAATGCAAATACACTGAAGCGTACACTAATATATAGATCAAGTATTGAAAAAATAAATGAGACAACCACACAAAGGGCACACTTATTTTTGGACTAAATGTCCCCAGAAAAACCAAATGCGGGAAAACCAATGCAACAGATATGAGGGTTTTATTATTAAGTAAATTTTTGAATACAATTAAGGTGCCAAATCCAGCTCATCCAACAAAGAATAAACCCGACAGAAGTACCTCTACCTGGAGACAAATATTTTGGCAAATCCCGGAACTGGATGAAAAAACCCCGCAGGTGACTGCGTTGTCCCCAGTGCCATGCAGCAATGGTTGCTCCCAATTTTGTGATGGAATTGCATCACCTCCTCTAAGAGTTGCATCACCCTACCAGTGAGCCTTCCCAGCTCAGAAATTGATCTGTTGAACTGATGCCTGATCTGCCTCACAGAAACCCTAGTGTTGCCTCTAAGTGATTGCGTTGGCCCTCCAACCTTTGCGTCACCCTCCTAGAGTTGCGATGTCTCTCTTTTGTGTATTCTTGGCCTTGGACGAAAGTCCCGCTACTGAACTGCCCCTCTCTACACTAGAAGCTTACTCTGAAATTCTCCGCAAACCACACCCCAAAATTTTGATCTAGCTCAAGTGTTGCTCAGTGTGTGCATGTTCTCCAATTAACACCAAGCCTTCCTTTATACTTTTCTTATTGAGAAATCAACGGTTGTGATCTAACTTCTAATCAACAACTAAGATTAAATTAGACTTGATCCTCATCTCTTAGAAGCTTCTCACCCATATTTCCTTTAATACCCGTTAATATTTTAAGTTTCCAAAGTTTAGACTTAGGAACCCCATTAAAAATATTAATTATTTTAATAAAATACAATCCGGGTGGAATTTCACCAAACGATTTATGGGTCTTCAAGATCTCATTTGTTCTAGCCCCTCCACAAAATTTTGGAGCTAGATCACATCCAATGCTACCCAAAAATCAACACTCCCTCTTAGCGAGGAATGTGCTCTAACAATACTTCCCAATAGAGAGTATCACACTGGTGCATGGCATCAGTCCTCTGCATTGTTGATGCTCGACCTTTTTCCCTTCATCCACTGTACTGCTGCATTTTTTATTGTTGCCCATGACACTGCCACTACCACTACTGCATCTGTACTACAACTCCCTCTCAATATGCTGCATCATGTTTCCCATAGCACTGCCACTGCTAACTATCGCACTAAAATTCAGTTGCTGAGAAGTAAGAAACTAAAAAGCCACCCAAACACTGACATGTTGGTCAGTCTGGATGCCCCTTGACACTGAAGCTACCTCTGTTGCTAATATGTGTTGACCCTCTGATGCTACTGCACTACTGTTATATTTGATCTCTGCCTTTTGCACTACTAGAACACTCCACTGGGCTGCTTTAGACTTTGGCACTCTAGTTCTACCACTGTTGCTCCATCATCCCTCACACCAACTAACTCCCATCATTCTACTATTGTCATTAAGAGATCCTCTAGCCATATGTGATCCAAGAGTTTTGGCACCTCAAGGATCCTCCCCATATTGTAGTTCTCCCGAATACAGCTCAATATCGCCCCACCTCTTCTCTACAGGTGCATGAGTACTCATGGTGCAATCATCATTGTCCTCTCCATCAGCTTTCGCTGGAGTAGCCTTTGAGTCATACTTCTCTTCTTTGCCCCTTTTTTGAGGGCACTGCATGGTGAAATGACCCATTTATCCACATTTGAAGCATCTGACTTTGGATATGTCCTTCTTCTTTCGTTTCTGCTACCCTTGTTGTCCTGCTAATGCGAGAGTTGCATCCTCCTCTTCCTCCTTGATTCTAATCCCTTTGTTGCTACTTCTTGCCTTGGTCCACTGTCTGATCTCTTCCTGTTGAAGAGCTTCCCACGTCTCCTCCCAACTAGGAAGAGAAACCCTACCCAGGATGCTTTGGAAAAATGTTTCCCAGTCTTTAGTGACTGCATTTAGGGCAGTCCTGGCCATAAATTCAACATCTGGTGTAGACCCTACAGAAGTTAGCTAGTCACGGATCCTTTGCAACCTAAGAATGAAGGGGTCAATTTCTTCTCCCTTCTTCATCTGAAATTGTCTCAGCTGACTCTCAAGCAACATCTTTTGTTGAATAGAAGTTCCCTCTTATAATATGGTCAAGGCCACATTTCCCTTGTTGTGTCCTTCTCAGCAATATGTGGGATCACATGATCCTTGACCCTGTCTAAGATCATGCACTTTTCTTTTTGCCTGAGCCTCGTCATACTTCTTGTGAGGATCATAATCAACCAAAACAACAATCGTCCTCAAGGCATAATCCTTGATGCGATTTTTATCTAAAACTGCCAAGATCCTAGCCTTCTAGATGATGAAGTTGGATGCTCCATCCAACCTATCCTAATCCCTCAGTCCATTAACATCCATCTCTGCTCAAATGAATGTCAAATTGGTTCTCTTCTCCCTCTTTCACTAATTCCCCAGCAAAAATCGGATCTAGATTTCTTTGGTGCTAGAAATCTTCTAAGGAACAAGCACCCTCTGAATTTTGATTTCCTTCACAGGAATCCTTCTACCAAACACTGTCGAATCACCCCTCTAATCTCTCTTTGTTGCTTCTTAGCAATGGACCTAGATTTCTTGGCAAAAAATATTTCGAGGAACTGATTCCCTCTACTTTGCTTCTTCCCCACTAGGTACCATTCTGACCAACATAATTAGCACCCCACCAGTAATTCTAGATATAGTTTGTGTTGCACCTCAGCCATTACAACCGGAAAAATGAAACTCAATAGTCTCTGTGATGGCCCAATAGCCACTGTGCTGCCCTCTACAACAACATCGTCACCCAATCAGGTTGGCGCGGGCTCTGCATGAGCCTCCCTTGGTGACTTCGTCACCCTCCTCTGCTCTCTTGGCCTGAAACTGTGTTGTCTCTCGGGACAGCTACCTTCACGCACAGATTTCCTCTGTCCTTTCGTTGATGGCTTCAGTCCTCCTTGATCTGCAATCGCTTTGTTACCATGTGAAAATTTTTGAATCTAACAAGTCAGAAATGCTAATGCAATACACTGATTTGCATTACCTACTTGTGTTCTTCATTTTAACAAGTTATTTTTAGAATTATTCATAAAATATTAATGCAAATACACTGCAACCTACACCAATATACAGATCAAGTACTGAAAAATAAATGAGACAACCACACAAAGGACACACTTATTTTTGGACTAAATGTCCCCAAAAAACCCAGTGGGAAAATCAATGTAGCAAATATGAGGGCTTTATTATCAAGAAGGTTTTTTAATACAACTAGGGTGCCAAATCTGGCTCATGCAATAGAGAATAAACCCGACAAAATTACCTCTATCTAGAGACAAATATTTTGGCAGATCCAACAACTAGATGAACAAACCCCACAAGTGACTACGTTGTCACCAGTGTTGTGCAATGAAGGCTGCTCTCAGCTCTGCGCTAGAACTGTGTCACCTCCTCAAGGAGTTGCGTCACCCTGCCAATGAGTCTTCCCAGCTCAAAAATTGATTTGTTGAACTGATGCCCGATCTGCCTCACAGAAACCCCAGCACTTCCTCTAGGTGACTGCGTCATCCCTCTAGCCTTTGCGTCACCCTGCTGGAGTTGTGTTGTCTCTCCCTAGTGTTGTGATGCCTCTCTGATATGTATTCTTGGCCTTGGATGAAAGTCCCACTGCCAAACTTCCTCTCTCTGCACTAGAAGCTTATGCCAAAATTCCTAGCAAACCATGCCCCAAAATTTTGATCGAGCTCAAGTGTTGCTCTGTGTGTGTGCATTCTCCAACTAACTCCAAGCCTTCCTTTATACTTTTCCTTTTGAGAAATCAACGGTCGCAATCTAATCTCTAATCAATGGCTAAGATTAAATTAGACTTGATCCTCGTCTCTTAGAAGCTTCTAACCCATATTTTCATTAATACCCATTAATATTTTAATTTTCCTGAGTTTAGACTTAGGAACCCCATTAAAAATATTAATTATTTTAATAAAATACTATTCGGGTGGAATTTCACCAAACGATTTTTGGGTGTTGGATATCTCATGTGTTCTAGCCCCTCCACAAAATTTTGGAGCTAGAGCACATCCGATGCTACCCAAAAATCAACACGTGAAAGCGAACAACCCATAAGCGATATCATTAGACGGGACATCATTCCTTTCACAAAAACTAGCAAAGGAAACTGTGTTTAGGGTTTTGATTTGGACAGAAGTCATGAAATATGTGCAGAAATTCAAGACAGACTTCAAGGGCTTAGCTTGTCATATGGCCCTCCTTCTAGCGGTATAAACATTGATGGTGTTGGACATGCTAACATTCATGGGATCTCCTCAATAGAAAGTCCCAACTAGACTTCACAACATTTGGAGTAGGAGTCACAACAGTGGGTGGTAGTGTAATGCCTTGACCTTGGTAGCGCGTAGAGGAAAGTATGATAACTTTGGGTGAAAGAAAATGCATGACCCCGCATAGAGTCAAGTGTGATGCATGAAGGTTCTAACACATGAAGGGGAAAAGGAAGTGTGCCCCTCAGAAACCTGTAATGGTATGCAACTTGAAAGGAACACACGAGTGGAATGACATCACAAGCTAAAATGCAGAGTAATCCACAAAGTAAAGTGATTAGTTAATCTAACAACACACATTCAACATGATTCGTACAAATGCATACAAAGTAGTTCATAAGCATATGTGTAAGTTAAATAACATACATTGCCAATGCAACTAGAATAGTCCAACTATATTAACAACATATGCATGAAAGCGTGTTGACTCTAATATAATTATTATAAGTGAAAGTTCCATCCATAAATACACCATTGACAACCACCAGCTCCAATAGTGGAACATTACAGTCAAGAACACATACTCCTCCAAATAAGTATACTTTCTCTACCCTATGGAGAAGCCAAGAATATTCACAATACTCCTAAGCCTTCTCTAAGCCTAAGCCTATCCAAAAATTTGGCTCCCAAAAGCCCCCTCTATGAGTTATGAGGTTTTATTTATAACAAATGGTGGGGTGACCCTTAACATTCCTCTTTGTGACTCTTTGACTTCCCTCATGACTCTTCAACTTATTTACAAGTAACTCATTACATAACATGATAACTTTTCACATTCCACTAATGAAACTTGGAATTTCACTTACAACATATTTACAAATAATATTACATTTTCCAAATGTACACGTATAAGACAAAATAGGCTAGGGATAGCCTAACAAGACATAACACTATGAATCTGGAGTTTGGGGAAAGTCGAGCTCAACAACATCCACTTGATGCTTCTTGGTCACATATTACTACCAAGTTTGGTACTGTGTGATGGTGTCCCCAAACTATTTGATGGTGTCTTTCCGGAAGCAGACTCTTGCCTCTGTGGCATTTAGGTATATGGCCTTGGAACCTGTATCCAACTCATTCTGAAGCATGAGCAGCATGGTGTTGACCTTGACAGGACCATCAATGTACTTCTACATTTTGTGTGCGTTCAACTCCAAGTCTTCCTTGGTGGCCTCTCATCTTAGCTGCTCCATGTACTTATCGATCTCTAGTCGTACTTGATTCTTTGGTTTAACATCAGTGAGGGAACCAATTGATGGGATCACGTTCTTTCTCACTATGACATCCAAACTATTGTACAACCACACATATGAGGCATGTATGCTGCTAATGAATGGGGCAAGTTGCTCATAGTTCTGGATCAACATTCAAACCTTCACTTTATCCATCTCTTCTTGTGGCTTCATCTTCTTTACTAAGTCAAACAGGGCCCCTTTGTACCTCATTGTCCACTTTTGTACATGGGCGATGGCGGCATGCATGTTCTTGAGAGTTTGAACACACTCTTTGCTCTGTTGTTTAAGTTCATGCAGTGCATGGACAACTGCTTTATGCACAATTAAAAAATCGTCAAATAGCTTTCGCATGGTACCATCAAGTGTTGATACTTCAGCAAGTATTGTTGTCCTCATTTCCCCCAATGCAGAAACTGCATTCTACGTTGATGCTCAGAGTAATTCTGCCTCTTGCCTGGCAGCCTGCAAGTTATTTTCCAGTTGTTCATTCTCGACCTTCAGGTACTTAACATTTGAGCTTGTTTCTCCTACATAGGCCAAGCTAGCTTCGGCAAGGCCAGTTGGATGCTTCCTCATTTTTGACACTATCACGCTTTCCTTGATGAATGCAGGTGATGCGTGATCATCCAGAAAGTGTTTTCTCCTTGTTTGTACAATCTTCTTCTGCAACTTGTCAAATGATAGATTATACACATCCATGACCGGATCATCATCAAGGAGAACAACTTCTTCTTCCTCGCTTAGGTTAGTTATGACACTGGAGGTGGTGGAGACTCAGAGATGACCTCTGGCACTCTTGGCATAAGATTAGTGTCTTCATTTTGTGTCTCCCTCTTCCCTGGCAACCTGCAAGTTATTTTCCAGTTGTTCATTCTCGACCTTGAAGTACTTAACATTTGAGCTTGTTTCTCCTACATAGGCCAAGCTGGCTTCAGCAAGGCCAGTTGGATGCTTCCTCATTTCTGACACTATCACGCTTTCCTTAATGAATGTAGGTGATGTGTGATCATCCAGAAAGTTCTTCCTCCATGTTTGTACAATCTTCTTTTGCAACTCGTCAAATGATAGACTATACACATCCATGACTGGATCATCATCAAGGAGAACAACTTCTTCTTCCTCACTCGGGCTAGTTCTAACACTGGAGGTGGTGGAGATTGAGAGATGACCTCTCGCGCTCTTGGCATAAGATCAGTGTCTTCATTTTGTGTCTTATGTTCCAACTTCATGTCTATCACTTCTATCAATTACTCAATCTCTAAGCAAGCTCCCGATCTTGCATTTGTTCACCCTCTTCCTTAGTTGTTGGTTGTTCCAGCTCATCAACCTATGTTTGGCGATGTTTCCTCCCTCATCACGCATTGCCTTTTTTACTCTTCCTACTTCTTCTTTTCTTCTCTTTCTCTCCTCCTCAACTCTCGTTCTTCCTTTAGTTTCTTCTCTGTCTCCTGCAGCTTCAGTTCTGTTTCCTATAGCATCTGCTTTTCTTTTTTCCTTCTTTCTGATCTCTTCATCTTCTACTCCCTCTTTTCTTCCACTACCAAATTTTCCTTCTCCAGGATAGGATATGCCTTCATCTTGCAGCTTTGCTCTCCCTTTGGGTCCTCAACAACCTTCCTCTTTCCCTTGTCCTTCACTAGATTGTTGCCTTCTGTTGTTGTTGTTTTTTCTTTCGGAATTGTTGTTGTCTACAAAGAAGCCTTCCAAGTTCTTGTTATACTGACTAGCTCAAGGAGTTTGGATTCATTGTAGCAGTACCTTCAAGGGTCCTTCGCTGGCCAATGGCATGCCTCGTGGATCCATGGAAAGTAAATTTTCGCACAGTGATCCTTGCAAATACCATGGGGATCATATGGATTAAAGTCCCTGGTGCTAAACTCAAATTTTACTATGTCCTCAGCTTCGACATCTGCATATTTCAAGTTCTTAATCTCATATAATATGATCTACAAAGGAAGAGCGGGCCATGGCACTTTCTTCTTCCTATGAAGTCCTGCTCACAACCCTGTAGCAAGGTGGTATGGGACTTCTTGCATGATCAGCATGTCAGTGGCATACCTAGTAGAACATGCAGAGGCTTCTCCCCACCAAACACTCTGATGAAGATGCTACCTGGTGAGGCATGCCAATCTACAATGTTTACTATCATCTCCATTTCTTCTCAGGACATGCAAGGTGGATACTGCTCAGAGATAAGCTTTTACAATGGGATAATAAAATGGTTAGTTAGCCTTGCTATCACTCCTTAATAGCTGCAGCTGGAAAGAAACTTGCAATAGATGTTGACAACAACTCTTTTGGTGTCCATGTCCAGCTCATGCCAGGGAACATTTGTTGGGCACAGATTGCATCCACTAAGTATGTGGACATGTAAAACCTTGCTTGCTCATTCTTGGGTGAATTCTGAGCCTTAGCCACATGGGTCTTCAACTAATGAGCCAATATATCCAACTAGTTGAATGGCCTCCCATCATTCACCAACTGGTCTAGTAAGACCACCCAACCTTCAAGAAAGGTTTATGTTTTCTCTTGACCATTTATTCTATAGGAAAAGATGATCAAGAATCGGGACTTCGTCTTGTAAACATGGGTAGGTGTCTACCTAAACCTTGATGACTCCTTCACCCAAGGCTTGAAAATATTGCTCGTGCTCACATAGTTATGGGTGGCATAGAAGAGTCTGTCCATGTGCTTCACCGGCTCGGGAAAGTGATACATCTGCTAAAATTTCTTTGCCCTGAAGGTGGCAAGATCTCTCCCACTGGCACTGCTCAATGTCATATTTTTTTCATCCATATGTGAGACAATCCAGTTGATGATGTATGCACATGGGAAAGCGGGGTACCTGCATGCAACCTTGTATAACCTTGACCGTTGGATGTTAAGATAAACTTGTCGGTCCTCTAAGTCTTCCTTGAAATCCTCTACAAAAGTGTCTTTGATCTATTGCCATGTCAGTGTTGTACCCTCCTGAATGAACAATTGTCTATCTATATATACTAACAAATTCATTGATATCTACTCAACTGCTTCCCCAATACTTCTCTCGGTGGTTTCCTTTGATGCAGCTCTCTTGGATGCCATGTTAACTGTAACTGATGGAGAGATGCTCAACAACTGTTGTACCTGTGGGACATAGATGACACTGATGGCAAGAAAATGTCAGCTTAAAAAAAAAAAGCAACTTCAAGACAATATCAAGTAGCAAGCCAGGCTCATGATGGGAAGGATTACACAATTTTGGCTAATATAGGTCACTAGCTAATTGTGGGAATTGTGCAGTCCCAACAGTCAGTCGGGAAGCTTGATGACTGGAACTATGCAATGCACAATTCAATCAGGGCCAAATCCAGGAGAGACTGCCCAATGCACAGTCTTAGTGATCAAGCTAGGAGGTAGGCTCCTAGAACTACGTAGTGCGCAGTTGGAGCCAACCCAAACCAAGCTCTACTCAATTCTGGAAGCCAAGGCAGAGGTCTTGAGCTCCTAGATTGCACAGTGCAAGAAGTGAAGTGTGAGATCCGGAAAAGGGCACCCAAATTTGCCCATGGGGAGTGTGAACAAAACACATATCTGAAGGATGACATAAATTTGAGTGCATATCTTACTTAGTGTTGATGCATGCAGGTGAAACTATTCGCCACAGCGACGACTGTTGGTGCAAAAACAAGAAACTCATGCGACACTTGGGAAAGGAAATATAAAACTTGAAACAACACTTCTACAAGTTAAAATGCCAACATTCATTCAAAGAAACAAGTGAAACAACACCCTCACAAGCTAAACAACAAAAATCAATACAAAAATCAGCGAAAGACGAGAAAAGCAAAACTCACCTGGAAAGGTGACAAAGGTCACACCGAAGGCTCCTTGATCTCCTCGCGAATAATAGAGCTCCAATATCGAGTGTGTGAATGAGCTCTATCAGCATCTATTAAATATATTTGTTCAAGTTAGTTTTTATGACGCGCATGCCTAAAATCAAGGAAAAAGCAACACTTGGCGGCAATTTCTAAAAATAACTCAAGTGCCTCCTTTCGGTTACTCCCTAGTTTTTAAGAATTCTTTTTTATTTTTTGGGAAAACTGCCATGCATTGCCCTAAAAGATTGCGTAGTTCTTGGAAGGACTGGGAAACTCTCCGGCTCATGCACTGTGTAGTTTTTGAGCACAGTGAGGTTTGCGCAATTTCTCGATTCAGTAGCTCTGGGTCACCTCTCCTATCTACGCAATTTCCTAGCTCAAGCTTGGTTTCCATTTAGTACAACGCATTTTCTAAGCTCAAGGCTCACTGACAGTCAGGACTATGCAATTTGCAAGAGCAAGGCCAGTTGCACTCAAGATTTGCGCAGTTCTCTAAGGCAAGCCCAGAACTACCAAGAGACCAAGTCAAGAGATCAACTTATGGGTTAGAAAATGAAATAACTGAGCAAATGAAAGCCAAAATGAAAATAATAAGGCTCCATCGAAGCACAAGGACCTGGATCAATGCAAGATGAGTTGTTGTGGTTTAGAAGGAAGGCTCCAAACTCAAAGCATACACAAAATGTTGGAGGGTGGTTGTAGCTGCTACAACATGACCATATGCTTGGCAATGAAAACATAGAATAATAGACATATCCCTTCTTTCTTGAGAGGGAGGAGGCATTCTTCTTTGTGGAGTAGGCCATCTTCCTAGAGCAAGTCTTGGAGTAGAAATTGAAGTAGGTCTTCTAACTATATTTCTTTGAAATCTTCCATATTTTCTTCTTCCCTTGCTATTCTTTCAGTGGGATTCAAAAGCTTGAGAATATTCACCTAGATTTGGAATCTTGCCTTAAAACATGAACCTATATTCTTTTTTAGTGAAAGCAATCCATAGCTTATCAAAAGTAGGATCAGTTTCTCTTCCACTAATGCTTGATACAAAAGAATCCCAAGAGTCACGCAAACCATTAATTACTACAACTACTAGTTCTTTATCAAGTACCACTTCTTCAATATCTTTGAGTTGATCTTTCAATTAAGATATCCTTACAAAATATGATACCACAATATCATTCTTTATCATCTTAACATCACAAAGTTGATTCCTTAGACTTATAGAATGACTAATATTGTTGATGATGTATAATCCAATGAGATCCTCATACATTTCCTTGGAAGATTTAAGATCAGCAATATAAGGAATCAGATGATCTCTAATAGACTCCAAAATGTCATCTTCTTGGAACTTGTATTTTCTAGATTGATCAATTGGTTCAATAACTTTTCCTTTCACAGTACCCATTATCTTATTCCTTGCAAGAACAAGGTCAATTCTAGTCTTCCATGCCCTGAAGTGTGTATCTCCTTCAAGCTTGTTTTATGTGTTCATGATAAAGATGACCAATCAAGAAAAAACATGTAGGATCTCAATGCTCTTTTCCTTCACCAAATCTCTGATCCCATGTTGATTTTCTAGTAGAAAACAAGACAAGCAATTTTCAAACTAATAACTACTTTGAATGACACAATTTCACTTATTTATAGCATTCCAATAATTAAGTAGCTATACTTGGAAATTTCAACCATAAACTTCAATATATCAATAGAGATCATAGAAAACAATAAATCAAGAGACACCAAAATTTCTTGGGACAAAACCCCACAAGGGGGGAAACCCAATATTTCCTTATGACAGAGAGTTTAATTCATCAATAGTAATTATAATATTCCAGTCAAAATGACAACCTTGACCTCAATAATTTCCAAGTCAAAACTAGTCAAAGGAGAGAGAAAAAGTTAGCGCTTGATCATAGTCAAAGTTTGCACAAGAGGGTTGAAATTTGACCTGATCCTTCTAGTCAAAGGGCCGAAATTCAACTTGCAATTTCCTCAATCAACTTCGATCAAAGTGCAATAGTTGGCGTGTGATAAACTCTTGGTCAACACCCAAAATAGAGACATACTTTTTGTCAAAGTAGAGTCAACAAACCATAGAATAATGCAGCCTTCAAACCTTAGTCAACAATTTGGTGAAACAAAGAGAAAATGAACCAAGTCAATGCTAGTCAACAGAAGTTAAGACAATTGGCTAACACAAAAGTAATTCTTCTTATTTCTCCTCGCATGTGTGAACAAAACTCCTTTCATTGGTCGAATGGATGAGTGTGGTGCAATGCCATATGAGGCCAGAGGTGGGTTTTAACCATAGGGTCAAACCCCTTCAAGTGATGCCATTGACTTGTGCAAAAGAGGCCAACTTGGATAGCTGGAATATAAATGATTTCTCCTTAAATTTTCATTATGAAAATACCAACCGAAGCTACCAATTTCAACATTTGGAGGAACAAGTACACATAATTTTTTTTCATATCTAGAAATTGCAGTAGTAAGTCTCAAGTATGAAGACAAGTTGAATGGGGCATCAAAATTCTTACCCTATAAGGCAAAGGTTACCTTACTTTTGGAGGAAAATGACTTTTGGGAAATTGTGGATAAGGTAGTTCCTTCACTGAAAAACCTAATGCAACTAGCATCTCATGAAAAGGACAATACAACTCAGTGGGTTATTGTGGATGTCGTGAAGGATAATTTGATCTCTCACTTGGTGGTTAAGTAGTCAACTAGGGAGATGTTCAAGGCTCGAGTGGATTTGTTCTAGAGTGACAAGATGAACAAGAAGATGATCTTGAGGAACAAGCTTAGATCCATCAAAATGTTAAAGTATGATAATGTTACTAGATATCTTATGAAGATCACTCAAATATGTGAACAAATTTTAGTGATTGGGGAGAAAGTGGAGGAGGTAGAACTTGTAAATGTGGCACTAAATGAGTTCACTAAGCCATGGGAACAATTTATCAAGACGATTTGTGCTTGGTATAAACTTCCTAATTTTGAGAGGCTTTAAGATGATTGCATCTAGGAAGAGACTCAGGAGGAGTCTAAAGCTATCAAGCAAGGAGATAGGGAAGAGAACTCGACCCTAGTTAGTCAAGCCAAGAAGGGCAAAAGAAAGGGTTACGAGGGTAAAAGTGTGGTCAAAATCACAATCCGGAAAGAAGAAAAACTTGAGCAAGCCCAAATGTTTCATTTTCCACAAGAATGGGCTCTATGTGTCACAGTGTCTAGAGAAGAATAAGGGAAATTGGAAGTTGCAATAGATAACAACATCAACAAATACATAACTATATGAGTTTACAACAAAGTTTGACAAGGAATTCTCATTAGTCTCATATCTTTCTACCAACACCATCATCAAGAGTGCATGGTACTTAGATAGTGGTGCATCACATCACATGACAACAATAAGGGAGCTATTTAATAGTCTAATGAAGGAGGACTTGGGCATTCATATGGAGCTTTGTGATGATGCCAAGTATGTAGTGAAGGGTCATGGAACAATATTGTTCCAACTTGAGTCAAGTGGTTCATTGGAGGCCTAATATGTGTTACATGTACAAGGATTGAGGAAGAATTTTCTCTTAGTATCATCTATGGAGGATAGGGATTTTATTGTCATGTTTCAAAAAGGACAAGTACTCATTTGTCCAAATATAGCCCTAAAACAATAGTGGTCATTGGAGATAGAGAGGGAAATATATACGGGTTGTAGGGTAAGCCAATTCAGGGCTTAGTACATGAAAGTGACAACTTGTGTGAGTTAAGGCATGGAAGGATGAGACACCTACACTACCAAGAGCTATTGATTCTCAAGGAGATTGCCACAAGTCTCATGGATTTCGATATTGAGCAACAAGGCATGTGTAGAGGGTGTGCACTTAGTAAGAATACCAAAATTATTTTTCCATGCAGTGAGGGAATGACAAAGAGGATATTGGATCTTATAAATTCATATGCCTACAGACCAATGTTAGTACCATCAATGAAGGGAGCATTATACTATGTGGCTTAGTGACAATATTTTTAGGAAGACCTAAATCTTCTTCATGGAGGTCAAGGATCAGGTCTTCAGTTGATTTCAAAAGTTCAAAGCTCAAGTGGATAACTAGACAAAGAATGTTTGGGTTAATAGGGTATTCCATACATGACTAACACCTTCAATAACCACTCACATAACCAGATCAAAGATCAAAACACTAGTATTCTTATGTGTTTAAAACCCTCTGAGAGGGAAACAACCCACGACCCTATCAGACACAACCACTTGAGGCAATTTTCTTAAATTCAAAAGAAAATATTTTACATAACAAAATTTTTACAATCGATCATCATGGCATGACCCTCCATGCCCTTTAAAAAGAGATCATAGACCAATATGGAGTTAAGCCACAAATCAATAGTTGTAGAATTGAGGAGAATATGAGTTTTCAAATCACTCTATGTCTAGAGCATATCGTGACCATGAAATTACAATGCAACTAATGCATACTAAAGAAACACACATTTACCTAATAAACAAATTAGACGAAGTTGAACTTAACTAACTCTAAAGTGTCTAAATATCCTAACATCTTCCCTTAAGAACACTTGGTATATGGTTGAACGATTTACAAAGGTGACACTAAAGGAGAAGGAAGAAGCCATTAAATCCTATCCCTCCTTAATGACAACTTCCTAAACTCCTAGCATAGATCAAAGTTTAGAAAACTTTGCTTCTATAAGAGACTTTGTGAAAATGTTTGCAACTTGATCATCTGTAGGGAAAAGGTGTGCTACAATAACTCGATCATGAATGAATTTTTTCATGAATTGTATTTGTAGCTCAATGTGTTTTTTGCTCTGATGTTGAACTAGATCTTTAGCAAGTTTGATGGCACTCTAATTATTGCACCAGAAGGTGGTTGGATGATGCTACTAGAATCCAAACTTCGAAAGGATCTACTGAAGCCATAAGACTTCTTGACTAACAGTAACCACTTCTCAATAATCTGTGTCTACTAAAGAAAGAGAAATAGCATGTTCCTTTTTACAAGCCCAAGTGATAGGTCTAGAACCAATGCTAGAAACATAACTTGCTATGGACTTATTATCATCAAGGTCGCCAATGCAATTTGAATTAGTGAAACCAACCAATAAAGGAGTCCCCCCCAGAGTTGTAATGTATATGTTTTCACTATGATGAACACCCTCCAAAATTTTGCTTACACTTGAATTTTGGAGCCCAATTGTGAGCCTATGATATATTGTTCCAAGTTAATCATAGTTGCTTCATGATTGGTTGATGTTTTGCTAAGTGTTCAAATCTTATTTTGAGGTTCTAACTGTCGAAACCACTTGCTTACACATGCATAGTTCTTTATGTATTCATAAGTGCGCAATTCCTATGCAAGCTCAAAAATTAATGTCTATCTTCGATAACAAGCATTGTGTAGTCCTTAAGGATAATGCTTGCATAATTCTTGGAATTAATGTTTGCATAATATCTAAAAATAGTGCTTGCGTAATATTTGGAAATAGTGATTACGCATTTCTTAGAGAAACTGATTGCACAATTTTTTATGATAGTGTTGTGAAAATTCGAAAACCCGAATCCTATTGTAGCATCTGGAATTATTCTCCTAATTGGTAAGTAAATCTAATAATTTATTTATTGTTTCCTACAAAAAATATTCAATAACTCACACTGCAACCTACACAAATAAAACTCTGGTTGAATAAACGCTGGAAGAAATGCTAGCACACACACATAATTTACACAGTTATTTTTGGACAAATGTCCCCAGAAAAAGCCAACTTGGGAAAACAGTGCAACATTGAGGGTTTTATTTTATTATGCAGCAGTGAAATCTGAATACATCTATGGATGTCCAACTGACAATCCAAACAGCAAGAAAATCTGGCAGAGATATTCCCTAAGCAACCTCGACATTCATGCTTCATGCATTCGTGCGAAAGAATAAATGCTAGAAGAAATGCTAGCACACACACATAAATTTACACAGTTATTTTTGGACAAATGTCCCAAAAAAACCCAATTTGGGAAAACCGGTGCAGCCGTGAGGGTTTTATTTTATTATGCAATAGTAAAGTCTGAGTACATCTATGGATGCCCAACTGGCAATCCAAGCAACAAGAAAATCTAGCAGAGATATTCCCTAAACAACCTCAACACTTGACATTGTTTGTGGATGTAATTATTGTACTATAAAAAATAAGAAAATGTAAAATATGTGGAAGACCAAGGGTCCCACATGGAATGTGAAAAGTGACAAGAAGGTTCTAGAGTCATTAGAAGCTCAAAGGTCATGTAAGGATTCAAAAGGTCATTGTAGAAGCTCAAGAGTCATGGGGGAGGTCAAGCATCACATGGGAGGTGGAGAGTCACTTAATTTTTTTAAATAAACCCTCATAACTCAAAAAAAGGGCTTGGGACTTTGGAACCTTTTACCTTGGCTTCTCTAGCTTGGCAGAGGGGACAATATCTTTCTTTGGAGGAGAAACTGGTGACTTAATTTTCCATTATTGGGACTAGTGTGGTTGCATTGTACTTGTATATATTGGTACTTTCACTTAATATATGAAGCTCTCAGATCCAACACACTTTCATGCATATTTCGTTAATGATTATGAGACTATTATTTCATTGTTTGCAGTGTATGTTTATGTTAATTCATACAAATGAAAATGAACTATTTCGTTGGCTTTAGTATGCATTTGGTTGAATGTGCATTGTTACTTTCTTTTATAATCATTGTTCTCTTGTGAACCACTTTGCATGTTAACTATCAATCCCTTTCCATGCTCTTATGCATCTCTTTTAAGATAGTACTAATAATTTTATTCTAGAGGCACTCTATCTCTTCCCTTCCGTGAAAGTATTTCATATATATTGCAATCGTATGCCTCATAGTATCAACTTACTTGCTTGTTTCAAAGATTGTTTGTATAAACTCTTATGTTAGTAATTACATCCAAGGCATATTCCTAAGAATAATAGCGACCAACTGCATTTCTAGTTGGGGCTCCTACTCCAAAGGGTGTGAGGTCTAATTGGGACTTCATATCGAGGAGACACTCTTGGTTGACAGATTTCTAGCATCCTAAATAGTATCCCAAATTGAACTGTAGTCTGGATATATCAAAAAAAAAAAAAAATTCCATTGACTTTCATGTGGTGTTTGTGTATAGTTAGAAACAATACCGACAACAAAGGAAATGTCAAGGCGGGTATGAGTCAAATGTAAGAGGCTACCAATTAACTAATGATGCAAAGTGGCATTAACTCTGGGTGTAGTGTAGGTGCCAGTAAGTTTGACTCAAGACTGAAAGGGAGAAGGGAATTGTTTACAATATTCCATGTGAAAATGGTGAAAAAGGTCACATGCATACCTATATTGGGAAAGAGAAATTCCTTCCTTGGTTTCCAAGACTTGGAGACCAGGGGAATAATTCAAATATCCTAAGTCTGTCATTTCATTCTTCTTAAGGCTTGACTTCACATGGGCTAAAATTTTAGGGTCACTACTAGTGAGGATAAGGTCATCAACATAAAGAACAAGGATTATGAGATGGATTCCTACTTTATTGGTGTGGATAGTGTGGTCATAATGACATTTAGAGAACCCAGTTTCAAGAATAAAAATATCCATTTTTTCATACCAAACTTGAGTAGCTTGTTTAAGACAATTGAGATATTTCTTAAGGTAGAAAACAAACCTAGAGTCACTCTAAACATAACTAGGAATATGTTTCATGTAGATTTCTTCTTGTAGGTCCCCATGCAAGGTGGATTTAACATCCACATGCTAGAACTCCTATCCATGTGAGGCAACAAACATTATAACAAGGCAGATGGAATTAATTTTATGGGAGAAAATATTTAATTGTAGTCAATTCCCTCAACTTGATAGAATCATTTAGAAACTAACCAGGCCTTATGCCTTTCAACACTTCCATCTGATGCATATTTAGTTTTGTATACCCATTTACATCTGATAAGTTTTCTTCCTTTTAGAAGAGGTACAAGTTCCCAAGTATTGTTCTCCATCATGAAATGATATTCTTCATTCAATGTTGTTTCCCAATCTAGACGGCCTAAAGATTCTGCAAATGTTTATGTTTCACGAGTCTTTGAACTTGAGCCAAAAGAGACTCATTGGAACTATGAGCAAATACAACTTTGATTTGTAGGATGACCGATAAGGTCACCAACTACTCCATGTGTTGAACAGACCCATTTGAAAAGTTGTGGTGTTGGTTTAGGTTTCATGTTCTATGGACTCGTCTGGAGGAATGTGAGTAGGCATTGGTGGATTTTCATCCTCATTTTCATCATTTGAAGAAGAAACTATAATAGGAAGAGAAGGTGGCACAAATTCTGAAGATGGCTCACAGGTCGAAGAGGGTACAACCAACAACTTAGGCTCATAGGCCAAGGGATTTTCATCAAAGTTAACATCTATTCTAACGATTATTTCACTAGTGTGAGGTTGAATAATTCTATAACCTTTTACATATTTGGAATATCCAACAAAAATACACTTATCACTTTTAGGTTATTATTATTTCTTTTTTCATTGGGAATGTGAGCCCATGTTACACTACCAAAAATATGGAAGTGACTTACATCTAGCTTAATTTTAATCCATGCTTCTTCTAATGTTATATTGTTTAAATCCTTTGTGGAAGTGTGATTTACTATTTAATTTGCATAGTTGATGGCTTCCACCCAATAATGAAGACTTAATCCCTTAGATTGAATCATGTAATTAGCCATTTCTTTTAATGTACATTTTTTCCCTTCAGCAACACCATTTTGTTGTTGTATATATGGAACAATATGTTGCATTTGAATGTCTTGTGCATGGTAGTAGTTTGTGAATTTATTTTTGACATATTCACCTCCATTACCTATTCTTAACCTTTGCAGTTGATGTCCAGATTATTTTTCTACAAAGGCCTTGTAGGCCAAGAACAAGTCAAAAACCTCGCTTTGAAGTTTTAAGAAATAGACCCAAGTGTGTCTGGAGAAGTCATCAATGAAAGTTAAGAAGTATTTGAACCTATATAAGGAAGGAGAAGAAAGTGAAACACATAAATCACTATGAAAAAGCTAAAAAGTGTTTGATGCATGCCAAGAGGTGCCTTTGCCAAAATTGTCTCGAGGATGATTTTCAAGAACACAATTGGCACAAACACCATTTCTGCAAGAAACGAAAGGAAGGCCAATCATCATATTTTGATTACATAGTTGTTGTAATGAGCGATAGTTTAGATGTCCAAATCGCTCATGCCAAAGTTTGCTCGAGTATCACTATGAGCAAAAAAAACTGAGGGAAAAGATGATGATGCAATGTTTTCAAACTTGTGCAACCAGGTAATATCATCAACTATTCTAGTGATAAAGATATGCTTAAAATATTTTAAATTATTAATTACAACTTGTGATGTGAAAATTTTACTGTTTTACCTTCACCTGAATGAGTGATCTAATATAGTGATAAAATGTTGCAAGAAAGACTTGGAATACATACTACATCATTGAAATGACCATTATCTACTTGAATTGTTCCAGACCCTACAAAACTAAGAGATCTATCATCACCAAAAAATATTTGTTTAGTGTTGCAATCAATAAGAGCATAAAAAATGACTTTATCCATAGTCATATGATATGATTCTCCAAAATCAATAACCTGTTAATTAGAAGAAGAAGTAGAGATTGCATTGAAGGAGAAACCAAAAGCAAAAAGTGCATGTCCAGGTTTGGTTGCACAGGTTGCAGAGTTGTTCTTTAGGGATATCTTCTGGTTACATGAGATTCCTAAGAACATTGTGAGTGACATGGATAACAGGTTCATGGGAGGCTTTTGGCAGGATCTTTTCATGTTGGTTGGTACCGAGCTCACCCCTAGCACGAGCTACCACCCCCAAACAGATGGCCAGACAAAGCGAGTTAATCAGTGGCTAGAGGAGTATTTGAGGAATTACGTGATATGATAACAGAGGGCTTAGATTTGGTGGCTGCATTTGGGCGAGTACTGCTACAACACGAACCACCACATGTCCATTGGTATGACTCCTTTTTTTGCCTTGTATGGATATGATGCATTATCTTTTGTTGATATTTTTTTTTTTAGACAACTAGGCCCCAAAGGCCAAATATTGGATCCAAGAGAGCCAAGAAATCCTCAAGGCTCTCAAGGATAACTTAGTGACAACACATAACTAGCAGAAGGTGTACTTATACCAACACTGGACAAAGAGACATTTCGAGGAGGGGGACTTGGTGTACCTCTGGCTACGACCGTACAAGCAGTCCACATTGAAACAAAAGGGGGTCGAGAAGCTACAACCCCACTTCTATGGGCCATACCAGGTGATCAGATGAGTTGGGGAGGTGGCCTATGAGCTGGAGCTACTTCCGAGGAGCAGGATTCACAATGTATTTCATGTCTCATACCTTAAAAGGGTGTTGGGGAAACAGGTGGCAACAACAGTAGAGTTACCCCCACTAGATGATGAGGGCCACTTGGTTTTGGAGCCTGAGACTATCTTGGAGAGGAGGTAGAGGAAGTTGAGGAGCAGGACCATCAAGGAGTTCTTGGTATGCTATAAGAACTTGCTGGATGAGGATGCCACTTGGGAGGGTGAGCACATTTTGGAGCACCAAACTCTAAGGTTGCTTGAGGGAAAGCAACATTTGGGAGGGAAGAATTGTCATGTCCCTTCTCAAATACATTTATAATGGGTTTACCTCTACATGTTTTTGTACATTTTTGGCTAAGGAAAAGGACCCAACAGTTTCAACTTAGGGACTTAGGAGAAATTTCGGCTTAATTAGATTGCTAGTGGAAGGTGGGGTTCACCCACGTGGGAATTCGAACTAGGCCATTTGAATGGTTGGAGGGAATTCGAACTAGGCCATTCGAATGGCTTGGAGGGAATTCGAAATGATGATTGGAGGGGCCCACATGAGGCAAGGAAGGCCCACAAAGACATAAGGAGGAGGAGGCTCTCATTTGGTTCATTCATTCAACCTTTCATATCGAATTTAGTTGATTTTTTTCTCAACTACTTAACCGAGTCAACTGGTTGTTCATCCACGAATCTCTCAAGCGAGAAATTCAACCTTACCTTCTGGGGACTTCGAGTTCCCACCCTAGGAAGGAATTTCCACAAGCATTTTCAGGAGTTCCGGGGAGTATCCATAGTACCATCACTGAGCTACACTTAGGAAGTGCATATTTATGGGCCACAGTGAGAACACATAGAGGGAGATAGAACCACATTGTATCAGCCAATTGCCGAAGGAGCCAAGGAATCTAAAGAACAACATTGGGTCAGCATTCAGTGAGATTTTTGTAGCCATAGAAGCCAACGACCTAGTAGTTTGAATTCCAGGCCTGAGAGACAATGCAGAGGGCCAATTAAGTAATTTCATGGGTCTTGAGGGCAAGAGATAAAACAATTGACTTGAATATACTTTACTCATCTACAAAAATAATAAATGATCAATGAAATCACGAATAATAAAAGATAAAGAGTTCAATCACACATAATACAATAGTTTTATGGAGAAATCCACAACTAAAAACCCCTCCTATTTGTATATTGAATTAATCAAAAAGTATGAGAAGATTACAATGCTTTGCTCAAGCATGAGAAACCTCTTCACTATCTCTATCTGTCTTACCGCTTCCCGACAAGATCAAACCAATACTTAGCCAATTTTGTTTCTTGCCAAGCTCCTATTTCATTACACAATTTCCTTGGGATTTAGTCCATATTTAATTGGGAAATTCCACAAATATGAATTGTGAAATCCTCATAGGCCTTCCTCTGATTGCATGCACCACTTGTACAATTTAGATGATTATACAACTGATAGTACATTGTCCCTAAACTCCAATCTCAACCGAGTCTTTATCTAATCTAACATGCATGAGTTAATTATGAGTGAATCTTTAGTTTACTAATTGATCACTATTGGTTACACCCCACAATTGCATGTTACACCCCACTACTAGTTCTCTCACTAATTCCTCCATCAGTTGGAACTAGTTTAACTAACGTTAACTTAGTTGAATTGAATTAAATAATTACAACCCAAAATAAACTCAACCAGGGCTCCTAAAAAGTAGGAGACACTCTACATGTCTCAAGTTAGACCCTCAACTCAAATTAACTAAGCCAACTAAGTCAAATTAACTTAGTTAACTACTACAAGTTGTCATGAGATGTGGAATTACAAGTTAATTCCTAATTTAATTCAAGGAAAAAAAAAATTAGGATTTTCTTGTTACATTTTCAATGCTCCCTCTCAACAAGAAAAGGATTGTCTGCTACCTCGATCCTGCCTCTGTGAAATTCAAATTTGCATCTTGAAAATGCATTTGTCAAAACATTTGCATCCTACTCCTTTGTAGGAATGTACTCTAGCAACATGATTCTCCTTTGCACACAATCTCCTAGATGGCGATACTGGATGTGGATATGCTTTGACCGATCAAGAAAAACTAAATTCTCAGAGAGTTTGATACAACTATAATTGTCACAATAAATTACTGTAGGATCCATCTGCTGACTAAATAACCCAACAAGGATCTTCCGCATCTAGATAGCCTCACAAGTTGCTTGACTAGTAACCATGTAACTTGCTTTTGCTGAATTGAGTGCAATTGATCTCTACTTCCTATTATACCAAGAAATTAGTATTGACCCAATACTGAAGATTCCCCCTGATGTGATATTTTTATCGAATGGACTCCCTACCCAATCTGCATCTGTGAAACCTTGAATCTTCACTCCCTCTATTCATCTGCACCAAAGACCAAACTAAGGGTGCCTTTGAGGTATCTCAACACATGTTTAGTTTCCTTCCAACAAAGTTTGGTTAGCTTAACCATGGCTTGACTAAGCTATTTAACTGAAAAACACATGTCTGGTCATATGTTCACCAAATACATAAGTGAACCCACAAGTTGCCTATAAATAGTAGTCTCCACTACTTCCTCTAAAGTAGTATCTTCCTTCAGTATCTTCCTTCCTCCAATTACATGCTAGAGGAGTCTCCATGGGTTTGCTTCTCTCCATGTGGAACTTCTTCAATATCTCATTAGCATACTTTCCCTGATAGACAAACAATTCCTCATCTCCTTGCCATACTTCCATACCAAGAAAGTAATGGATGAGCCTCAGGTCCTTCATCTCGAATTTTCTTTTAATATCCTCTTTGCAAGATTTTATCAACTTCTCATCACCTATTAGAATCAAATCATCAACATATAATACTATAATAAACAATTTACCTTCAACCACAATATTGTAAAGGTTCGCATCTGCTTCACCTTTGGTGAAGCCCAACGCAGTGAAATAGTTGTCAATTTCGGTGTACCAAGCACGAGGTGTTTGTTTTAGTGCATACAACGCTCGCTTGAGTATGCAAACATGTGACTCTTTGTTGAAGGTCTCAAATCCTTCTAGCTACTCAATATACAACTATTCCTCAATCATATCATTGAGGAATGTTGTCTTCACATCCATCTGATGTATCGTCCATCCCATCTGTGCTAATAGTGCTAGAATAGATCTGATTGAAGAGTACCTTGCTACTGGATCAAAGGTCTCATCATAATCAATTACCTCCACCTAAGAGAATCCTCTAGCCACAAATATGGCCTTGTGTTTTTCCACACTCCCATATGCTACTTTCCTTACCTTGTAAGGCCATTTGGAACTCACCACTGACTTGTCTACAGGTCTTAGGACCACTTTCCAAACATTGTTTCTGATAATGGAGTCATACTCCTCAACCATGGAATCAACCCATATTGGTTTCTGCACTGCTTCCTCGAATGAGGATGGCTCAACCCCTATACTCTCGCTCATCAGAGCCATGTAGGCAGTGTACCTATCTGGTGACCTCCTCTACCTACGTTGTGATGTGGGTGCTCCCACATTCTCTCCAACACCATGCATCAATTTGTCAACCTCTCTGTTGTGCTTCCTTCCATCTCTAGAAGTCAAAGGCATGAGTTGGTGCTTCCACTCTCTGATCCTCTGCATGTGGCTACTCCACATCATCTTAAGGTTCATCCTTTGGAGCTAAAAGCTCCTCATCTGCATGTAACTGAAGCTCCCTCTCAAGGAAACATCTCATGGTTGTCTCTTCATCGAAATTTACATCTCTATGAACCACTTTCATGTTGTTGGATGGAAAGTACACCCAATAGTTGTGAGGTGTATCAGTGTACCCCAAAAATATGCCCAACTCAACTGTTGGCTCTACATTTTTCCATGAATTCTTAGTAACATGACAGTAGACTGATGAGCCAAAGATCCTGAATTGTTCCACCTCTGGAAACTTACTTGAAAAGGCTTCTTTTGGTGTACTAATCCCAAGAATTTGATGAGGGCTTATGTTCTACAATAAACAATTGTGTTGCATGCTTTAATCCACAAGTACAATGGTAGGTCTCATGTAACATCGCCCATGCATCTCCCACAACACTTTTGTTCTCCCTTTCAGCCACCCCATTCCACTATGGGTTATGAGGTGTTATTACCTCTCGTTGAATGCCTTTTGATGCACATAAGTTCTTGAATTCATTTGACACATATTCTCCCTCTTTATCACTTCTGAGAGCTTTAATTTTCCTTCCAGTGTCTTTCTCAACAAGTGCTTTAAATTCACAAAATTTAGCAAATGTTTGATCTTTCTTCTAAATTATGAAAATCCAGCACTTACGAGAAAAATCATCAACAAATATTACATAATCAATTTGCTTGGTCATGGATGATGTCAAGAACAGTCACACACATATGAGTGAACTCTATTAAGGATCATTTGTGCTCGACTGTCTTTATCATGAAAGGAAGATTTGGTGTACTTCCCCAATGTACACCCTTTGCATGTGTCTCTTTGCTCTAGTGTACCCTTAGGAAGTCCTGTAGAAATTTGTTGCATGATATTCAAAGCTCTGTGGTGAAAGTGACCCAATCTTCTATGCCACAACTCACCGATGTCTTGGCTCAGCACCTTCTCTACTTTTGTGCTCAAATCACCGTAGTCTTCTACATCCAATTTTTAGAACCTCGATCCGCTTCACCTGTCTTGAGGTGATGTGACAAAGGAAAGCCTTTACCTTGCTAAATATCACATTATTTCCACGATCCTCCAATATGGAAACTGAAACCAAATTATTCTTAAAACCTAGAACATACATCACATCTTTTAATGTGAGAGGAGAACCAGACTCCCTCTAAAAGGTAACAGTACCAATGTCAGTCGCGCTATACCTCCCATCATCTCTCATCTCAATGTGCATCTAGAGGTCCTTCTCTTGCAAGTCACCGAAGGACTTTTTGTTGTCGATCATATGGAATGAGGCTCCACTATCCAAGTACCACACTCTACCCATCACCAATTGCAAGTGATGAGGGTGAAATCCAGTTTGAATTATGAAGCAAAAAATTCATCTGTCACTCCTCCTAAGGGGTTCTTACTGGCCTTCTTCTGCGGACATTTTGTGGCATAGTGTCCCAGCTCGTGAGAGTGAAAAAATTTAATCTTCGACATGTCCTTCTTCTTTCTGCCTTAACTGGAGTCTGATTTGGAATGGGATGATTTCCCTTCCCTTTATTTGCCTTTCCAGCTAAGGCACAATTATCCTCATCATCATTCTTGGATGAGGATCCATATCTAGTGTTCTGCCGAATCTATTCTTGCATCAAGTCAGACCACAATCGCTCCCACACTGGTAGTTGTGCTAACTCTTGGGAAGGCCTAGAAGTGCTAGGCTCACCAGATATTCTTCAGCAACCGTAACACTGACAGTTCCAAGCTCATCCCGACATTGGGTGAACTTGGTTAAGTACTTCAATATTGAGTCTCCCTTCTCCATCTTGATCTTTCTGA
The DNA here is from genome assembly GCA_000404065.3 of Pinus taeda. NCBI lineage: Eukaryota > Viridiplantae > Streptophyta > Pinopsida > Pinales > Pinaceae > Pinus > Pinus taeda. Next base: position 106,352 of record APFE030377629.1, on the reverse strand, counting down.
GCTTTCCCTTCAGTGTCAGCTTCCTGTGGTCACTGTTGTTTTAAAATAGGTCTGTCAAGGCCTTCCACATTTAAAATGGATTTTCCTTACTGTGGAGGTTCAAGACAATATGATCTTGAACTCCTTCTAGGAAAATCCTTCTCACATTTTCCACACACTTTCTCCACTCTGCAAGATCCTAAGCACCAGCTGGCTTAGGAATATCTTTATCTATGAATTCCTTAAGCCCGTTGTCTTCCAACACCACCTCCATCCTATACTTCCAAGAAATATAGTTCGAACTACCCTCAAGGGCATGTTCGATTCTCAATCCATAGAATGACATCCTGCTAGATCTGAATTATGACACTGCAAATTTTTTTTTCCTGCAAAAGACAAACTTGTATTCTTCTCTTCTATAGTGATTTCATCTCTGTTACCATGTAGGAATTCCTTGTAGATTCAAACTGTAGATTGTAATATGCTAAAACAATTGACTTGAATCTACTCTACTCATTAGCATAAATAATAAATGATCAATGAAATCAGAAGCATATTAAAGAGAAAGAATTCAATCACACATAACACAATAATTTTGTGGGGAAAGCCACAACTAAGAACCCCTGCTATCTGTATATTGCATTAATAAGAAAATATGAGAAGATTACAATGTTTTTCTCAAGCTTGAGCAACCTTTGCACTACCTCTATTTGTTTCATTGCTTCTCAAACAAGCTCAAGCCAATACTTAGCCAATTATGCTACCTGCCAAGCTCTAATTTCCTTGCGCAATTTCCTGGGGAATTATCCCATATTTAATTGGGAAATTCCACAAATATGAATTATGCAATCCTCGTAAGCCTTCCTCTTATTGCATGCACCACCTGTACAATTCAGATGATTATACAAATGATAATACATTTTCCCTGAACTCCAATCTCAATTGGGTCTTTCTCTGATCTGGCATGCATGAGTTAATTATGAGTGAATCTTCAGTTTACTAGTTAATTACTGCTAGTTACACCCCACTACTATAGGTTACACCCCACTACTAGATCTCCCACTAATTCCTCCATTAATTGGAATTAGTTTAACCAAATTTAACTCAGTTAAACTGAATTAAATAATTACAACTCAAAATAAGCTCAACCAGTGCTCCTAAAAAGTAGGAGACACTCTACATGACTCAAGTTAGACTCTCAACTTGAAATAATTGAGCCAACTAAGTTAAATTAACTTAGTTAACTATTACAAGTTGGCATGAGATGTGGAATTACAATTTAATTCAAGGACAAAATTAAATTTGTATTTTCTTGTTGCATTTTCAACAATTCCCCAGTTCCCTTATGTCTCCCATGGGGTTTCAATTGAAACTGAGTTTGCGTACACTCATAGATATGTAGGACCTCATGCATTACATTTAGTAGATTTTTAGGTGTGTGGTGAACAACTACGTATTTCTTCTTTTGTTGCATAGGAGGTGAGGTGCCTCTCTTTATTAGTCACCACCATTGCACACTCTAGTAGTGATGGGAAACACATTAGTTTCCCTCTTTTGTATTATGTCGATTCTTTGATTCAGGCACCACGTTGTATCAGGTGGTCTACCATTATTTTGAGGCAATTTTGTATCGCTTTATATAGGTATCATGCGTTGAGACGTGGGAGGGTGACCTTCCCTTTTGCTTCTGAGATTTTTTGTTTATTTTTTGATAGGTTTCCAGAGACGAGGCCTAAATTTAATATTCACCCTCCTAGGATGATCACTAAGGTTCAAATAAGCACGTGGGGGTAGATGATGCCCAAGATGGGCCTGCTAAAGTATCTGGCCAAGATTTTCGCTGAGGCACTGGTGCAACTGGCCAGTGAGGATGACCATGCCCTTGTTGCATTAGTGTTTCCGTATGCAGGGATTGATTGGACACAGTATCATAACATCCTCTTCACAATGACTGAGCCTCTAGATGATATGGTAATATTAGTGTTTTCTTTAATTTAATCTAGTTTCATTTTATTGTTTTATTGAATTAGAATAAAATTTATTCTTGCAGATTCTTTAACTTGTTTTATTAAATTGTTTAATGAAATTTTCTATTATTTTTCTGTATTATATATTTTGTAGACATCGGCACATTCAATGGGGACATGCTTCCTTCCTCACCAAATGTTAGAGTAGATGAGGAGATGGGAGAAGCCCAAGAGGGTGAGGCACATTCTCTGGGGGGTGTGAGCGTCCAAGGCCGTAGGGCTAGTTTGCGAGTTCAGATGGACTACTACAACAGATTGTCTAGAATTTTGGTTGATGTGGAAGTCCACCATACAGGGCTCGAGATATCATCGCAGATCCTATGTTCATGGATTTGTACAAGGACTGTCTACTCGAGGTGATGTCTCTTATGAAACATATTATCGAAGCTAGTAGGGAACTGACAACAATGAGGGATGTAGGGAAGACAACGAAAGATACATCACATGATCAGCGTAGTGATAATGATGATGATGAAGGTGGTGATGATCATCATTATTATGAGGGTGTTGATCACGATCATGATGATGACGGTGTTGATCATGATGCTTCTGGTAGTACTACCCCATTGGATCATAGTTGTCAAGGTCTCGGTGATCCATCTGGTAGTATACCTCCTCAGTCGAATGATGATGAGATGTTAGAGCTAGAGGATGTGCCTCATGTTTCTCCTCATAGAGAAGACCAGCCACCTCCTCCACCTCAGAGTTCATCAGACCAAGTTGAGACAATAGTTTCCCATGCATCGTCTTCTACTATAGACCAAGCTGGCACTACTACGTCTGTTGTATCAGATATTTGATTGCAGTTATTTGACTTGATCTTGTAGTTATTTGACTTGTGACTTATATATATATATATATATATATATATATATATATATTGTGTATTTATTTTGTTTGTATTTGTGTACTTCATTTATATGTTGGTGTTTATGTGTATATTGTTAGGTCATGTTAGATATGTTCATTTAATGTGCTTGCATATAGATGTGTATGTGATATCATTTATTTGACATAAGATGTATATTAATTTGATGATGTGTGTGGTGATGATGTTAGATTACAATGTGTGTGTTTTGTTAGATGTGATCACGATGATAATGTCATGTTAGATTATTAGAGTTGTGTTCTAGCTAATGACGTTTATATGTGCTAAAGGTGTATATAATTAGATGATAGTAGTGAATTCGAATTTGTATTTTAGATTATGTTTATGTTTGTTAGATGGTTATCATCATGATGATTATTTTTATGAAATAATATTTATTATATATTATGTATTTGTTAACTTATTTCAAACTTTTATATATGAAATTGCAAGCAAAACGACTTACTTTTAAAAAACTGCAAAGATATTTTTATAAATTGAAAAGTTTAGTATGGTTGAAACTATGATTGTAAAATTACGATAAATATTTTTATATTGCTTAGATAGTTGATTTATATTCATTCTAACATAATTAGTAAAATATTTCAATACTCACAAGAAAAAAATAATTAAAAGTAAAATAATTTAGTTAGTTCTTAATAAGACGAAAGTGTGTAACTCATTGAATTTTTAATATAAAATATTAATAAATCGAAAATGCAATTTAATCAATTCAAAATTGGTTTATAAAATCAAATCTATTGTTAAATTTCAAAAACTTAACTCAAATTTTTTTTATAATTAATTTAGATTTAATATAACTTAAAAAAATTATTTTTTATAAAATTTAATTTATTACTAAAGTTATGAGATTTTCAAGCAATTTAAAATTAATACTTATCTCTCTCTAAAGAGGAGGATCAAAAAATATGTGGTCATGATGTTAGATTACAATGTTTGTGTTTTGTTAGATGTGCTCACAACGATGATGCCTTGTTATATTATTAGATTTGTGTGTTAGCTAATGATGTTTATATGTGTTAGAGGTATATATAATTAGATGATGGTAGTGAATTCGAATGTGTATCTTTGATGACGTTTATGTTTGTTAGATGGTTATCATTATGATGTTTATTTTTATGAAATAATATTTATTATAGATTATGTATTGGTGAATTTATATTAAACCTTTATATATGAAATTGCATGCAAAACGACTTACTTTATTAAAAAAATGCAAAGATATTTTATAAATTACAAATTTTAGTATGGTTGACACTATGATTGTAAAATTATGATAAATACTTTTTCTATTGCTTAGATAGTTCATTCATATTCAATCTAACTTTATTAGTAAAATATTTCAGTACTCGAGGAAAAATTAATTAAAGGTAAAATAATTTAGTTAGTTCTTAATTAAGAGAAAAATGTGTAACTCATTCAATTTTTAATATAAAATATATTAATAAATTAATAAACTAATCAAAGCATACAATTATAACCATTCAATATTTGTTTATAAATTAATCTATTGTTAAATTTAAAAATCTTAAGCATAAATTTTATAATTAATTTAATTTAAAAGAACTTACTTTTTTTTATAAATTTTAATTTATTACTAAAGTTATGATATTTTCAAGCAATTTAAATTTAATATTTATAGCAACTCTTACCAATTTAAATTATTTTTTTCTCTCTAAAGATGAGGATCAAGAAATGTGTGTGGTGATGATGTTAGATTACAATGAATTGTGTTTTGTTAGATGTGATCACGATGATGTTGCATTTTTAGCTTATTAAATTTGTGTGCTAGCTAATAATGTTTATACGTGTTAGAAATGTATACAATTAGATGATGGTAGTGAATTTGAATGTGTATCTTAGATGATGTCTATGTTTGTTAGATGGTTATCATCATGATGATTACTTTTATGAAATAATATTTATTATAGATTTATGTAGTGGTTAACTCATTTCAAACTTCTATATATGAAATTGCATGTAAAACGACTTATTTTAAAAAAAATGCAAAGATATTTTTATAAATTGCAAAGTTTGTATGGGTGAAAAGTATGATTGTAGAAATTACGATAAATATTTTGTCTATTGCTTTGTGCAGTTCATTCATATTCTCAACCTTCTATACTTAATTAGTAAAATATTTCAAATTACTAACATGTGGAAAAAAATAATTAAAGGTAAAATATTTAGCTAGTTTTCTTAATAAGATGGCAATGGGTATAACTCATTCAATTTACTTAAATAAAGTATATAATATTAATATAAATTGATTGAAAATGCAATTTTAACCATATTCAATATTGTAATTAATTATAATATCAATCTATTTGGTTTAAATTTTTATAACTTAAATAGGAATTTTTATAATTAATTTAGAATTTACTTCCATAACTTAAAATTATATTTCTATAAATGATAATTTATTACTAGAAATATGAGATTTTCAAGCAATTTAAATTTAATGTTTATAGCAACGCTTACCAATTTAAATTTAAATTTCCTCTCTCTAAAGATAAGGATGAAGAAATGTGTTGTGATAATGTTTTTGTGTTTTGTTAGATGTGATCACGATGATGATGACATGTTAGATTATTAGATTTTTATGCTAGCTAATGACATTTATATGTGCTAGAGGTGTACATAATTAGATGATGGTAGTGAATTCGAATGTGTATCTTAAACGATGTTTATGTTTTTAGATGGTTATTATCATGATGTTTATTATTATGAAATAATATTTATTATAAATTATGTATTGGTGAACTTATATCAAACTTTTATATATGAAATTGCATGAAAAATGACTTACTTTAAAAAAAATGCAAAGATATTTTATAAATTACAAAGTTTAGTATGGTTGAAGCTATGATTGTAAAATTACGATAAATATTTTCTACTGTTAATATTCATTTATTCAATCTAAATAATATAAAATATTTCAATACTCAAGCAAAAATAGTTAAAGGTAAAATAATTTAGTTATTCTTAATTAGGACGAAATTTGTAACTCGTCAATTTTTAATGTAAGATTTAATAACAAATTAATTTCAAAAATACAATTCACCAATTCAATATTGGTTATAGATCAATCTACTATTAAATTAACCCTTAAGTTAAATTTTATCATTAATTTAGATTTAATATAACTAAAAATTCTATTTTATAAGATGTAGTTTTACTTACGTTATGTGATTTTCAAACAATTTAAATTTAATATTTATAACAACTCTTACCAATTTAAATCAAAATTTTCTCTCTTTAAAGACGAGGATCAAGAAATGTAAAATAAGGCTTGTGAAGTTACTTGTAGTTGGGGATTTTCTCTATTGGAAGTTCTCCTTTAAAGAGGCAAGTGGACATTTTTCTAGTAATAAAGATATTACATATTGGTGTTATTTTGGTTCTTTATTTCCTATTGTACTGGTTTAAATTTAACTCTTTGTAATCATAAATATGAATTAAATAATACAAAAATGATACTATATTAGATTTAGACTTTTGACAAATAATATATTTGATTATTTCTTAATGAACAACTCAAAGAATATTATTTTTTCTACATATAACTTATCATAAGATAGTCATTAAAATTCATGTTATCACATTTCTCCTAGCTAATATTACATCATGTTCACAATGATAAAGTCATGTGTACTTTAAATAATTGACTTATAAATACATAGAAATAGATATTTATTTAACATAATCTAAATATGAATGAAAAATGCATCACCAAGTCTATTTGAAAGTCAAACAAATGTCTCTTAATCGCCATCACAAATTCAGTGTGCTTGATATGTTAATCTCGCACCAGGGCAAAAAGGATATAAGTGTGCATCATTGCATAGTTATGACACAACGATATGGAAATTTAAATTTGTGAACCAAAATCAGTGCATAATATGTATGTGTGCACTGTTGATGGTGCGGTTGCATTTGAAAGCGCACTGGCTCCAGTGCATGACTGTATTTTTGGTGCACCGATGTTTTTTTTAATTGAAAGTTATGTTTCCATATTTATAAATACATTTTTCATTTAATAAAAAAATGCATTTTGTGTATGAGGCTGATGTATTTTATAAGTCAATCATGTAACAGAGACGTTAGCAGAGGAAGCAGCAGCAGCAAGAGAAGTAAGAGAAAATGGTGGACCCGTACAAAATGGTCTGACCATGTGAGGCCAGAGAGAGGGATAAGACCTAATGGTTGTCCCACAATATACACTCTAGGTGTCTTACCTGGATCTTAAAGGTCCCTACTACAAACTGCCATGGCATCATGGATTTCATAAATGGAACTGTGAAAAGTTTATACTTTGTTAAACGTTGTCGGTTCAAATGGTAAAATAAGAGTGAAATGAGAAGGCAATGGTACAAAGAAAAGATATTGGATTATGGTTTCATGGGTCTTATCAATCACACACCAAACACCATGAAAAATTGCAAACATGCCTTTCACACCACCGTCATATCATATAGTTGATGTCCTTCAAACCAACAATGGGATGTATATGGGTTAAGCTCGTGACTTTCAATGACATGATGCATATGGCTTGGGTTCGTGACCTTCAATGATCATCCTAGGTAGGACATATTTTAATAATATACCAAATGCAACACCTTATTATGTAGCCTTATCACTTATTATTACCATTGAAAAATTTGTGAATCTTACCAATTATATTTAAAATGCCAACAAGATGAATAAAAAAACCATATAATTAGCGAAATAAAGAAAACAAACACATATAAAAATAGTATAAATGATGAAATAACACAAGTACATATCACTCTCCATTATCATCACCCTCATTATCTTCCTTGCTTGGCATGATAAACTTTGTTGTTCTCAAAAATATGTTTTGAACTACGGTTGTGTCTTAATACGAACCACCAATCCATATCCAACACATCTGGGTAAAAAAACCCCTGGTTGTAGTGTTTTTGGAAAACATAAGTCTCCCTAGCTTCATGCCACATCTTTCCAGAGTTGATAGATATCGGCCCACTATCGCGGTCTTCATTTACATTATTCTGATCAAAGGTATCCCACCACTTGCACCTAAAAAGACATTACTGAAACGAAGAGAAGTCCACTTGAATGATCTCTTGTACCTTTCCAACGTAACCTAATGTCCCCTATATTATGTTTTGATTACAGTGGATAGCACGACTAGATTGGTCGAACTTGGTTTCTACTCCACAGTCATGTGTCATGAATCCATCATCAACATCCTCCATGTGAAAATGATGCCCATATGCCCACATAGATGGGAACACATGCAGTATAAAAAGTGAAAAAATCACAGTCTCATGTGTCTAATAACCTGAACATAATTAAAAATATAAAATATATATAGATGTTACAATTCAAAGGTGTAATATGAAGTTAAAATTGTACAAAAAGATATTATAATTACCAAGTTGTAGAACCCAATCCCTATGTTTAACACATCCTCTTCAACATGCAAGTAACGACCAAATGCGTCGTATTTCTCTTTGAACTGATCAACAACCCAATTTTTAGGGCATATCATTGGCATATTTCTTTTAAATGATCAAGATAAGACATGCTTCTACCATTCAACCATTTGAATTCTCCCCTATCACTATCACATTTCCTCGTCTTCTCTTCGTACAATGCATCCCATGGTTGTGCCACTTCCATATTGTAAAGAATGAATTTGTTGATGGCTTCAATTTCTAAATTCGCTGATGAAAACAAACTAACAGATATATATATATATTATATATATATATATATATATATATATATATTATTATATATATATATATATAATATATATATATATATATGTGAGATAAAAAATATGTAGTAATTTGACAAATGATAATCTTGAACTGACTCTTTATCCTACACCTCTTTCAATTCGATTCAAGAAGATCTCCTTCTCTTTTATCTTCATCCCTTTAGTCATCCAAAATCTTCGTACCTTGTGCATTGTCTATTTGCTTGATGTACCCCTTAGGTTTTTCCCTTTGTTAAACAAAACCTTTCAATTTCTTCATGTACTTCTCTAAGAAAAACATCCAAAGATAGGAAACGAACCCAACTAATTCACCCTCATCTACTAGGTGAATTGGAAGATGAACTTGCAAGTCCATGAAACTGTGAAAATTCCTAGACTCTAGAAACCCCTACTGCAACAAATTTGAATCTACTTCACCTATTTGATTTTTTAACATACATTCATCAAGCTATTCTTCTGAATACTGAAGAAAATTACTTCTGCAACCTACACTACTTAAATATTTAATCTCATGAAACAGAAAACAAAGCAAAGAAAAAAATACACAGGACACACTTATTTTTGGACACAATAGTCCCCGAAAAAACCTAATGCGGGAAAATCGGTGCAACAACTCTGAGTGTTTATTATTATGCAGGAGAAATATTTGAATACAAATCAAGGATGCTCATCTAACAATACTTTATAGAGAAAATATTGTCGCAAAATCTGAGTGAGTTTTACCTCACTTCACCCAATAGAATTTCGGCTAATCTAGCACAAGACTAGCTAACCCCGACTATTTTCCCGCTAGCCCTACGTAGGCTCTGTGTCATCTCTTATTCCTTTTGTATAATCTCTCTTAGTTATTCCGATAGTTCTCGACAGTTCCTAGCAGTTCTGATTGTTCCCGACAGTTTCGGCTTCTGTGTCAGCTTCTCTTCCCTTAGCGTTAGCTATCCCGACTGTTTCGGTAGTTCTAACTTCTATGTCAGCTTCTCTGCCCTCTACATCAGCTATCTCGGTTGTTCCGACAGTTTCATTTTTTCTGTCATCTATCCCGACTGTTCCGGCAATTCTTGATAGTTTCGATTGTTCCCGATAGTTATGGATTCTGCATAACAACTTTTCTTCAGCTCTCCCTGCTACTGTGCAGCCTCTACAAGCTCTCTTCGCCTCTCTTTTCTATATTTTCCAGAAATTCCTTCTCATGGATTCTCTCTACCCCTCAACTACAAGATCTCCCCAATCAATTTTCCTCCTGAGAACTTCTCACCTCAGAAAATCGATTTCCTCAATCTCTCTATGTGTATTTCCAAACGAACCCCAAGCCTCCATTTTATACTTTTCTTGTTGAGTCTTTAGTGATTGAGATTAAGTCTCTAATCAATGGCTAAGATTAAATTCTCACCCATATTTTGATTAATAACCATTAATATTTTAATTTCCCTAAGTAGACTTAGGAACTCCATTAAAAATATTAATTATTTTAATAAAATACAATCTAGGTGGAATTTCACCAAATGGTTTCTGGGTTCTTTAAAAATCATGTTCCTTAGCCTCTCCATCAACTTTCAAGGCTAGATCACTTCCGATGCTACCAAAAACTAACACTCCCTCTTAGCAAGGAAAGTGCTCTAGCAACAATGTCCACCTGCATGCTGCTTTGTTTCTGAGGCACCTCCTTTCTGCTCTGTTTTTTCCACCAACACTGTGCTATTGCTGCTACTATACTACTGCCCATGATACTTCCATTTCCATTATTGCATATGTACTACAAATCCATCTCAAATGTTGCATCTGTTATGTTGCTAGCACTGTCCCTGCTAACACTGCATCCATACTGTAACTCAGTTGCTGAGAGAAGCAACTAAAAAACATCCAAAATTAGTTGAACTTAACTATGTTCAACATAATACAAAGAATGTTCGATTTTTATTTTTTTTCATTCTGACCCTCTAATCTTCTGCACTACTGCTAACTCCTACACTGTGCCAATTGCACTGCTGCTAACCTTGCTCTGCACTAATCATTCTTTAGTCCCCAGCTACTACATTTTTCCTCCAAACACTCCACTGCATCATCTGAAACTAATACCATCTTGCTACTACTGAATCTTGGACTCTCATAGCAAGAAATTGATCCAAGAGGTAGACTCCTCAAGGATCCTGCCCATTTGTAGCTCTTTCAAACTACAACTCTAAATCTTCCCACCTCCCTCATGGAGATGCGGCGGCCATCTCTTCCAAATTTCGAATGACCTCCTCTATCCTTTGCACAACACTAGACTGGCCTATGCACTCCTTGTTGAAGCTTGTAGATCTACCCTTCTCCATTGTTGTTCAGCAAGTGAACATTCAGACTCCTTGGGTGGAATTCCTCTGAGGAGAAAATTCCCCTTCTATGTGTCTTCGCTCTTTTCCGACGTATTTCTGCCTCGACAAAAACTGTGCCCTTCAAGCACTACGCTGAGGCTCTAAGTCACTCCCTCTACCTTTGCAAACTAACGAACTAGAAATCGTACCTCTCTGTCGTCTCACTCAAAAAGAGATTTCCTTGGATCTGTTTCTTGGCAAGGACTACACAATCCCTTCAAGGGGATTCAAATTTCTACCATGTGTGGGTTTCAGCCTCACTGCTCAGCACTTGATATGCTCTTCCTGTCTCAAAAAACCCTCTAATACCATGTGAAAATTCCTAGACTTTAGGAACCCCTACTGCAACAAATGTGAATCTACTTCACCTACTTGATTTTTTAACATACATTCATCAAGTTATTCTTCTAAATAATAAAGCAAATTACTTATGCAGCCTACACTAATTAAATATTTGATCTCATGAAACAGAAAATAGAGCAAAGAACAAGATACATAGGACACACTTATTTTTGGACATAATAGTCCCTAGAAAAACCCAATGAGGGAAAACCAGTACAACAGCTATGAGGGTTTATTATTATGCAAAATAAATATCTGAATACAAATCAAGGATGCTCATCTAGCAATCTGTTACAGAGAAAATACTAGCAAAAAATCTTAGTGATTTTTACTTTACTTCACCCGGTAGAATTCTGGTTGATCTGGCACAAGACTGGCTAACCCCCGTTATTTCTGCATTGGCCTTGTGTAGGCTTTGTGCCAGCCCTGCATCATCTCTTATGCCTTTTGCATCAGCTCTCCTGGCTGTTTCGGTAGTTCCAACTGTTCCCGACAGTTCTAGCTTCTACGTCAACTTCTCTGTCCTCTACGTCAGCTATCCCGACTGTTCTAGCAGTTTCAGCTTCTGCATCATCTATCCCAGTTGTTCTAGCAATTCTTGACAATTTTGGTTGTTCCCAATAGTTCTGGATTCTGCGTGACATGCAGATTTTCTGCATCAGGCCTCTTGGCTACTACGCTGCCTCTACAAGCTCTCTTCGCCTCTCTGTTATGTACTTCCTAGAAATCCCTTCTCCCAGATTCTCTCTACCCCTCATCTGTAAGACCTCCCCAATCGATTTTCCTCCTGAGAACTTCTCACCTCAGAAAATTGATTTCCTCAATCTCACTGTGTGTGTTTCCAAATGAACCCCAAGCCTCCATTTTATACTTTTCTTGTTGAGTCTTCAGCGGTCGAGATTAAGTCTCTAATCAATGGCTAATATTAAAACATGACTTGATCCACCTTCTAGATCATTCTCACCCATATTTTGATTAATAACCATTAATATTTTAATTTCCCTAAGTTTAGACTTAGGAACTCCATTAAAAATATTTACTATTTTAATAAAATACAATCTGGGTGGAATTTCACTAAACAGTTTCTGGGTTCTTTAGAAATCATCCGCCTTAGCCTCTCCACCAATTTTCAAGGCTAGAGAACTTTCAATGCTACTAGAAAATAATAGAAACTCGTTGGTAGTTATTTCTCAAACATACAAACCATCTCAACTATCTCTTGATGCCATTGTGGAATGCTATCCATATGGATATCCTTTGATGTGATCTAATGTACAAATGTAGATAATTTAGATATGGACTGTCATAGGTCTTGGGGGAAGTCATGGTTCACGCACACTTGCACCAATAGAGGATAATGACACTGCACAGTAAATAGTACATTATACAAAAATTAATTATAAAATATATCATTACATCAAAATAAAAATAAAAATAAAATAATAAAATCATGTTTTTGATATGTACTCTTAGAAGGTTGAAATGGTCATGCGATTTCAACCCCAACAAACAGTCTTCCATAGTGAAGCAGTGCCATAGTGAAGACCCATATAAAGAAGGCACCCTCACACTCATTATAAATTCCTTTGCCAAAGAAATATCATCTTTCTTTAAATTCCATGGGAATCACCTTATTTGAAAGACCAAGAGGGATGAGCCTCTCCTCTAGTTTCTTGTCTTTGCCAATGTTTCATTTTAGTTTTTGAAGAAATAATACCTCTCTTTCTTTCGATCATTTGTGCCTCCATAAAGAAGATGAAACATTTTTAAATATATGGATGGGAACTAGTAAGTGGGAAATATTAAGATGCTCCCAACATGGGAGCTCATAAAAGAAAGATTTCCTTTTCATCCCAATGGGAAATTTATCAACATAGTCATCGAAGAATTATGGATCATCAAACATAGGCTCCCCATCTGAATCGAACATTTCTACAAACTCCTTCTCCTTCTCTCTTTCATATGCTCTAAGCCATTCAATTGGTGTCATAATTACAAGCCTTTGGATTCTCTATGTTTTATCTTCTGTAAGGGTGTTCTTCTAGGAGGAATAGCCTAGAGAAGTCACACACTGGCTTTCGTAGGTGGTTGGACCACTATCCTTTTTCCCTAAGGTCGTAACACCTAGCCTTCAGAGAAGGTCCACAACATTTACATCCATGATACCCTTTTGTTACAATACCTGTGAAATTATTGTATATAGTTCGACACATTAACGACCATGAAGATATGAAAATTTGTAGCAAATTAAATTAATATGCAAAATAATATTTTTACTAAACAAATAAATAAGAATGTAATTTACTAGAGCAAACTCCCAAGCCTAGATAATCATGTATAGTGTAAGCATATGTGCCATACAACATAAACCTCCTCTCTGTTGCAATGGGTCTTGATACATCGTACACATGCATTCGTTCCCATAATTTCTTCAATTCATCTACCAATTATTGTAAGTAGACATTCATATTCTTTGCTTGTCTTCTACCAGGGACTATGAGAGCCAGCATACTATGTGCATTCTTCACGGACAACCATGGGGGGGTATTTTTATCACTACTATAAGCCAAACATAATGTTTGGTGTTTTAGAGGGAATATGGGTTGACACCATCCATGGCTATGCTAAGTCATAGACTTCGTACTCCATCCTTGAATTTTTCAGGCCATGTATCTTCTATATGCTTCATGATTGTTGAATTTGTTGGGATTCACATAACTCATGACTCACTTCTGTGTGAAGCATGCAATCCATGCAACATAGCTAATTCTTTGCAAGAAAAGATTCTTTGAATCCTTAGGATTATAGGCATGTGCCTCAATATATTTTGAGGAGGACCATGTAATTTACCCGTTCTTTTCGAATTAAAGTACCTATCATGCCCACATTTCAGACATATCTCTTTGTCTGAATATTCTCCCATATATAGAATATAATCATCCGGACATGCATGATATGAAATGTACTCAACATCCAACATTTTCAACAACTACTTTGCCTCTTTGCAGCTACCCGACAAGATAGTACCACTCGAAAGAACCTTATCTTTAAATATCATGTAGTTGGTGGGGGATATAATTGTACAATGTTAATATTTAACATTAATAAAATCGACCATTTTTAATTTTGATTGTGTGACAAAATATAAGGAACTTGATCGATTATGCAGGTCAATTACCTCAATATTGCCAAGAAACATGTATTTGACATGCCAAACTTTTCTTTCATGTTTTACAGCAACATTTTTCTCCCTAGCTGAGTAGACTTTAACTTGCCGCCAAGTCCAAAGAGAGGGGTGGTGGAAGCAAATTTCATGATTTCGAATAAGGTGTCAGTGATATGAGCATCATCATCTATATCATCGTTCTGGAATGCATCTAACAACATTACCTCCATGGCAGTCATATCCTGTAAGTAATCATCCATACCAACCTCTATTTGATTGCTTCCATACCTAACTTATGATGAAGAACTATTATTGTTGTAGTCATTCCTAATTGGTGAATATGGACATAGGGGGAATTGAATAAGAAGTTGATTCAACCATTATTTGTATGGTTCCTCTCCTATTCTTGCTCCTAATGCAACCTTCTCTCAACTTAACACTGTAGGGGGTGTACCGAAAGAAGGTAGGTGGGTAGCTCATCATCATTTTTAGAATCCTTATAATTTCAAAAAATATTGAACATCATTAGTATAATATCAGTGATATTAGTAAGAACATCAATGTAATTGGTTTGTTTAAATTACATTATGCCAAACAATTATTACCATCATTGATCCAGGATTGTGGTTGGAAGATGCCATGTTCCAATTGGCAAAGTGAAGAGGTTGTCCATTTTCATCTACCAACTACTTGCAATATGTTGCTCCTGATAAGAGCTTCCATTATTTTTGAAATGAGGAATATTTTCTACATTTGAACTCGATTCTTAATTAGGATCCTGCAAATTTGGATACATTTTTATTCAAATTGTCATGGATTAAAAAAAATAAAAAATATAAAAATAAATAAT
>APFE030377629.1:54845-70308 GCA_000404065.3 Pinus taeda | reverse complement strand
TACATCATAGCCTTTGTCTTCTAGCATAGCGATGGACACAAGATTCTTCTTCAGACCTGACACATACTTTACATCAGTCAGGGGGAGAGGAGCTCCATGCTCCCTCTGAAACACAACCGTACCTTCACCTAAAACACGGTACTTTCCATCATCACCCATCTCGATGCGCATTTGGAGGTTCTTCTCCTCCAAGGTACTGAAAGGATTCTTGTCACTGGTCATGTGGAATGAAGCTCCACTGTCCAGGTACCAAACACACCCCACCATCGATGAAACCATACATGCAATGAGGGTGAAATCTAATTCGAAATGTGAGGCCATTGCCTCACCATCTGATCCCTTCTTGGATTTATTCTATGGACAATTTGTAGCATAATGGCCCACCTCATGACAATGAAAGCATCGCACTTTCAATTTTTCAATCTTCTTCCCACCATGGGAAGAACTAGATTTGGAATGGGACACCTTCCCTTTCCCTTTCCTCGCCTTACTCACTAAGGCTAGATTTTCTTCATCATCTTACTTTGATGAAGATCCATCTCTGGTGCTTCTCCTTATCTCCTCCTTCATCAGATCCGACCAAATTCATTCCCAATTTGGCAGTTTCTCTCTTCTATTTACCGAGTCTTGGTAGCTATGCCAGTTCTTAGAAAGACTGAGGAGAGTAAGACTCACCATGTCATCATCGGCTGTCATGATCCCTACACTTCCAAGCTCATCCTTGCAAGTAGTGAGCTTGTTCAGATATGTAGAGATCGTGTCGCCCTTTTCACACTTGATTTTCCGAAGCTTGCCTTTCAGTGCCAGCTTCCTCTGATCATTTTTGTTCTGATATAGATCCTTTAATGTTTTCCACATTGAAAACGGTGTTTCCTTTCCATGGAGACTTGAAACTATGTGGTCTCAAACTCCCTCCAGAAGAATCTTCCTCACTCTAGCCACACATTTCTTCCATTCCGCCAATTCTTAGGCATTAGCAGTTGCTATCTTGGGGACTTCTTGATCAATGAATTCCTTCAAACCGTTTTCCTCTAATACCACGTCCATGTGATCCTTCTAGGCTATATAATTCGAGCTTCCATCCAGGGCATACTCGAGTCTCAAACCGTTGAATTCCATTAGTGAAATTTGAGATGTGATAAGAATTCGAATTCTATAATCAAGAACTTTAAACTTGGAACTTATCCCTTCTTTGTATATTGTTCTTTGCTTTGATCACCTTTGCTCCGATACCATGTAGAAATTCCCACTGTAGATCACTTGATAATGTAAGATACTAAAGTAAAATACTTGATGTACTTCTACAAACAAACTTGTAGAAGCTTAACCAATTTTGAGCAAGATCAAATAGAACACATATAACAGAGAATGAGAAATCACACATGAACACAGAAGAATACTCTGGGGAAAGCCTCAACTAAAAACCCCAATCTTTATATTATCATACAAGTGGAAATATGTCCAGATTACACAAAGCTTTAGCTCACAAGCTATCCAGCTCTCAGTACAATCCCTCAATGATGCTCATAGACTGAATAGACACAACATATGCCTTCCCTTAGTCCTCCAAGCCTCCTACTTCCTTGACAGTTTCTCCGGGTCCTCTAGTTGCCACTTGTGTGAATTGACCTCTCACACAACTCACCAAACTCAGAAGTAACTATGCAATCTCCAAGGAATGAATTCCTTCTGCATGCAAGAGATATCCTCAATGGAATATTCTTGCAACAGATAGTACACTGTCCCATCATCTAATCTCATTTGGGTCTTTGACTGAACTGACATGCATGAGTTATTTATGAGAGAATATTCAGTTATCTGAAGTGCAATAGTTACATGCATGCATGCATTAACTAACTGAACTCACAATCAGTTCCACAAACTTTTGGAACTAATCTAATTGGACTTAACTTAGTTAACTAAGCTAACTAATTACAACTAAAAGTACAACTCATCCTAATCACTTTAATTAAGGGATAACTTCCTCAATCAAAGGGGAAAATGTTGCATGTCTTCACATAGACTTCATGTTTGATTTTCTCCAACTAATTAACTCAAGATGAATTAATTAATTATTTTTCAAACAGCTGCTAAAATCAAATTTGAATTTGAATTCTCAATTTTAGTTCAGGGACTAACTAAAATTGGAATGTATCCTGAAATGCTATTTGTAGCAATGCTATTTTTAGCACTTCTATATTTAGCATTTCTTGTTTCTATTTTCAACATCCTTCAACCATGATATTTATTCTTTCTTCAAGGTATTTATTATAATTTCCATATGGTGCCATCCCTCTTAACTAGGTAGATATACACTTTCTTCCAAGCTCCTTCTCAACTTAGGGAGATCAACAAATTTTTCAAAGAAGCTTCAAAGCTTCATTTATTCAGGAACATCATTCTTTCTTATGGAAACAATATCATATATTCATATTTTATGTTATCATCATTCTTACAGCTCTCTTTATCCATCATGTTCATCAGTATTTTCAAGTCATCTTCGACATCTTGAAGATTATGTACCTATAAAATCTTCAACATCAAGTAAAACCATGTACAAATATATAGAAGTATGAAGTTAACTATAGGGTTAGAAAGTTATCATAATGGGATCATTTAATACTTTCAATAAGGAATACTTTAGACATGTAAAACATAAACCTAGTGAGGTTCACAATCAACAAGAGTTACACCTTTTATATCCTAGACTTCAACAACTTTGCTAGGGTTTTGTCACAAACCATAGATTCGATCATCAAGACTTAAGCCTTTAGATATTAGCAACTAAATCAAGTTAGAAATCTAATCATAACAATTTTCATATGGGGTTTCAATATTATTCCCTAGAATTTCATGTCAAGCTCTACTAAGGTTTTGTTACAAACCCTAGATTTCATTAATAAAACTAAATCATGTATATAAACAATCAAGTTAGCATTTCATATCTAGGGTTTCATTATTATTTCCTTATATCAATCTCTTACTAGGGTTTTTATCATAAACCCTAGATACACGCACCAAACTTCAACAATTTGACCAGGCTAGGGTTTAAATTATATAGAAGCACATATGCCCAGGATTTCATTCCTGGGACCTTACTTTTAACTATTAAATGGGTTTTTTCATAAAACCTAATTTACCAAACCGTAAGAATATAAGGTTTCATTATATATTCTAAACATCAATAACAAACCCACTCTTTATCAACAAACCCTAAGTAGACTAGGGTTTCATTTATTGTCAACATACCCTAAGCATAAAAAATATAGGGTTTTGTAGTATATAGAATATGACAAGGTTGATTTAATCTAAAGATTAATCACCTTAAACAATGTTGAAAAATCTAGGGAACTTAGAATTACTAATATTCTTCTAGACTTTGATAACAATTTGTGAAGTGATTTTACAATCTATCTTATCTTGATCTTCTTCTTATTATTAGTGTGTGTGTTTACTTCATCAAACTACTACCAAAACAAAGCGATAAGAACATAAGATGTTTCCATTCTTCTAGGGCCAAAACCTCTCCTTATTGGAGAGGAAAACCCGCACATAATTCTTCTTATAGAGATTCCAGTTGACAAACACCAAGACCATGACCCTTGACCTATCAAGCCACTCCAAGACCAAGACACAAATCCTCTTCTGACTACTGAGATCATTATTACTGCTTCACCGAGATCATCATTGCTACACCATGACTACTACTTGAGATCATCATTGTGCCTTTATTGAGATTATCTCTTCACCTTCATTGAGATCATTATCGTAGTACCATAGAGGTCCTTACTTGTTGCACCATTTCTTTCTTTACCATGTCAATGAGTTCTTTCTACTGTTGCACTCCACTGAGACTTGTGACAACATTTAGTAGCATGCTCCACCGAGACTGTAGTTGTATTCTCCTTACACCGAGATTACAGTTATGCCAAGAAGGTGTAACATTGTAATGCACATCCGAAAATCGCAGTGATCTGAGTTTGTTGCACCACTATACCTTGTCTGAAATTATGTTCTTCCTGCACCATTGTACCTTGTCCGAAATTCTATTCTTCCTACACCCATCTGAGATTTCAAATACTTATCTGAAGTTTCAGAGATGTCCAAAATTGTTTTCTTCTGTGGTGACTTCAGCTGCATATATATAGTAGTTCTGCCTCCATAAATAAGTTGACCTATCACCATGAACTATTGTGTCTCCACATATGATCTGACTTGTCATTTAAATATATTTTGAGGCCAACATTGTCTCCTTCTTCATCATTTAGCAGGCAGACTTCTTCAAAAGGATTGTGTTTGTCTTGGAGGGTTGTTATGGAAACTAGGTTGACTCATATACATTACATATATGCTCAAGAAGATCTCTTTACACATGATTTTGACTCTTTGACTTTCTTAGACCTATGGAATGATCAAGAAACTCATTCATATAATTTATAAATATAATATTTCTTTTTCTTGACAAGTACAAAGATCAAAATTACATTTACAAATACCAAACCTAGTTACTCTTTTCTTCCACACTCCCTCTTAACTAGGGAGGTATTTACGATGGTACTTGGTTATTCACAATCTGAATAATTTTTCATAAGAAGAATCAGATTGGTAATCTCATCTGTATAGCATCATATCAACCAACATTGTCACAGTGCAAGACCTTGACTAACAACTCCATCTCTCTATGAGACCATGAGCTACAATGCTAGCGAGATCGATGATTTATAGACACCTTCATAATTATCTCTCAAGGTACATACCCAACATGCTTCTTTCAGGAATATCCATTAACCACATGAGTGCTAGTTGTACTTGTACTTAAAATTCTTGTTCGAGTGGCCTTGCAAGCACTCATCCAGATACTATTCAAGAAATGAAAACATAACATAAAACTAAATCGTACCTTACTAGATGGGTCTTCATCATGACATCTTCATGTCGATATCAACATCCTGCATTCATGTTGACACATCTCCCAAAGATGTCCATTGTCAAGGGTCTTCATCTTTTCCATCAGAGGCTTCATATATTTCCAAGAGATTTACTATTCAAGTCTTCTTGGTTTTTGGATATTGATTTCCTTTATTAGGGTTGCATATCTCACAATCTCTTCCTTCCTCACACATTTCCTCCCAAGTGCTTTCAATCAGAGCTTCTTAATTTTAGTCAACCATCTCATACTTCATATGAGGACATATTATGTTGATTTCATCTAGTGTGACTTATACCTTCCGGCATCCTTTCAAATGAGGAGATTCTTTTTCTCTTGATCATGCTTCTCAAGATAGAAGTAATGATCCATGTTACCTGCAACCACATGACATGTCATTATAATAGTAAACACAATCATAGATACCTTATTTTACATTCAAGTCATCGAGGCTTCTTCCAATAGCTTCCTTGATTGAGGAGATCTTCAATCCCTTGAACTACTTCATGTCATAATGTCATTATCTTATGGATTGCATAGGTTGGAATTATTGTTGAAACACTTACTTCCTCTCTATATTAGATAACCCTTCGATGACGATTCCATTAGATAATTTTGAGGATATTGTATATCCCCAACTGGGAAAATTTTCCTTTTTTACTTGATATATGATGAGACTTAGATGACTCCTTCTCTTCCTTTAGTAAAATCAAATCAAGTTGAGACAAACCAAGACCTCTTTTCCCAAGAACACTACCTCTCCCACCAAGTCAACCTCCATGAACAAATTATACTTCCACCAAATCAATTAGGATTTCGACCCTCTCTTCTTTCTTCTCCTACTTCTTACTTCTACAACAATCCTGCACTTTTAAACCCTATAATTTCTCAATACACTCACACGTGTGTCACGAGATAGATATTTATTAAGCTACTAATCTCCTTCACTTGATTTATTTTTCTTCTTGTAATAGGATGGGTACTCCTTAATATACCTCGCACTTCATCTTGTCTTCTTGTTGCAGATCAAATCATGTATGTGTGTTAACTCACTAGGTTGAAAGCACTTGTATATATAGTAGTTTGAGGTTTTCCTTTTAGGACGACTTGGTGTAGGATATTTATAAGACCTATTTACAATAAAATAAATTTTCTCTCTTGATATATAAAGCCCAAGAAGGGTCTATTATATCATGATTTTGACTTTGACTCAAGAAACAAACCTTAGAGCACACAATGTATGCTTTTGACCTATTGACTATGACCCAAGCATGAAACCAATGCCTTAATAAGTCAATTTTCTTTTATTATAAAATTCATTTTTCTTTCATTACATCATGACTCAAATACAATTATGAAAATCGACACTAGTTATATTCATCAACATTCAAAAGATTTTATGCCTAATAATTTTGCTTGGGAATTAATTTCAAACCCTGTGTATCAAATAATTTTACCAATTGGAGATTCTTTAATAATGAACAACAAATAATTGATTTTCTAACTAGTGAGAGTGTGTTTTAAGATGATGTGATCAATGATGAACATTTGAAATCTCTAGATTGGAGAGTCTTTAATGTTTCTTAACATATAACTAGTTCTTTTTAACTAATGAGAGTATGTTTTAGAATGTTGTGATCAATGATAAAGAACATTTGAAAGCTCTAGGAAATTGCTAAGAAGGAATGAAAAACCTGAAATTACATCAAATAAAATCCCTAAGAAAGTTGTTACTCTCAAAAGTTGTTTGATTTGCAAGACATATTCAAGAAACCCACGAATGTCAAAACCATAAAATTTTTCAATGAAGTATGATGCTATAAATCTTGGAACTAGAAGATATCCAAAATTTGTAAATATTGGTTTTTATTACTTGGAACCGAAAAGGACATAAGACAAATAAAAGTGTTCAAAAATTACAAGGACATATTCTTTCAAACATATGAGGGTTTCAATGTGCATGTCATAGATAATTCAACATGTAATACCAATGAAGAAAGATACAAATCCATTTCAACAAAATCTTTGAAAAACCATCATTGGAACAACTTGTGAAAAAGGAAATGAAAATTATTGGGTACTAGAATCATTTATCTTGTGCACCATTCTTCTTGGGTGGCCAACTTACTGTTAGTCTGAAAATAATAAATAAAACAAATTCAATTGGGTTATGTTGGGTGGTTGGGAAAATTGCTTGTCATCTCTCCCACCTAGGTTCAATTCTCTGCAAGTGACATGATGATGAAAATATTGTCATAATGGCTATGTGCTTTATGAATATAGTCATATTGACTCTCAACCTCACCCTTGGCTGAGAGAGGGGATAATTTCCCTTGTAAAAAATAATAAATAAAACAAAATTTTAGAGATATTAGACTTTATCAATTTCTAGAATCCAAACAAATATTTTTAAAAGGACAATTGTTACGTCGCTCCTATGCAACAAATATCACAGTGGGTAACATTATATAAAACATGTTCATGACTATATTCAAATGTTGGCATCTGATTAGGATTGTTTGAAAATAACCTTCTAAACTAAGTGGGGAACATATGCATATATAGTTATGCCTTTTGGTTGGTAAATGTTGGCGTGGCTTTCCAATTAGCAAAGAACAGTGCTTTCAAAGTTTCAATCAATTAGAGTGTATTTTTATATCTAGGTGGCATAAAAATATACTCAAAGAAACATTGCAATCATCTTTAGCACGTAAAAAAAAAATTAAAAAGATTAAGAAAGTATAGGATTAATTAAATTACAAAGAAAAACACTTTGGATGTCACTGAAGGGAAATTACTCGAGCATCTAATCTCCAAAGATGGCATATTGGTGGATCCTGAAAGAACTAAGGCTACGGCTCAAATGAAAAAAATAAAAATTATGTAATTGGCTAAGGGTATTCATCCACATGAACACATTATGTTGCACCTTTATAGATACAAAACAAGCATGATTTTGTTTGTGGTGGTTCTTCTATCTATTTTTTTCTTTACAAACTCTTGTTTTTCTCTTGAACATAGAAGGATTGTTTGGAACCTTGTCATTTGATAATGACACAAAGAAGGTGATTAGACAATAACAATGAAAAAATAGAGACCAAATGTAAATAAATCACTTTATATCAAATTTTCTCATAATGATTAGATATGGAATTAACAACATCAAGCATGCTTGATATAATATATTATTAGGGAATAATAGTTATACAAGAATTGTATTGTCTCCAACTAATTAAAAACTGTTAAAATAGCAATCTCCTTGGATCCCCACCTTTTCTTTTGAATATTTAGATGGACGTTAGTTCAATTACTATCCAAAATAATAGTTGGTAACCTCATGGGAATCAATGAGGTTCAAACCTTAAGTGTACTAGAACCAGAGAACTTATGATGAACTTTGCCTTCAAATAGTTTGTTTTCACCAATTCAAAAAACTCATTATAATTTCATTATTCATAAATGTTTACACATAAAATTATGGAGGATTTATATTGTGTTAATCTAATAAGCATCCTAACAATGATGAGCTTTACTCTAAATTCTTAATTATATTTGTAATGATTTTATGTTGTAAATTATTGGTTCCTTTTTTCTTTTTCCCCTTTTCCTTTTTTTCTTTACAAGGGGTAAATTGAGTTCTTGATGGGTTGGGATTATGTCAACATATCAACAATAATCTTGCACAAAGAGACAACATCTCATAAAGTGGGATGTGAACCCTAGCATGGTGGGAGACAACTTCTTGTCAGGAGGATCACATGGAGGAGAATATAAGGGGTTCATGGGAGCATAAACAATGTCTCTCTCGGATTTAGGCATGGAAGGACCATCTAATTTATCCATATCATCATTCTTCTTCTCAGGAGGAGGAGGTGGAGGAAGGTCCCTTTCTATCCCACGGGAAGCATCTTCATCAAATGTTGCATCCCTACTAATTTCAACCTTCCTTTGACTAGGAATATATAAATGCATTAGAGTTTTCACAATATCCAACAAATGTACCTTTTCTTCCCATGGCTTCCATCTTGTTTCCTTTGTCCTTCGGAAAGTGGAAATATACAGGGCAACTGAAGATATAGAGATGGCCAACATCAGGCTTAACACCTTTGAACACTTATTCAGGGGTATTCTTATCTAATTCTTGATGAGGCACCTTGCTTTGAACATGTACGTCAATATTCCTTACTTCTCCCCAAAGGAACTTCGATAACTTTTTATCATGGAGCATTGCATGAGAAACTTCTACAATGGACACATTTTTTCTTTCAACTACTCCATTTTGTTCGGGATTATAGGGCACAATCGAATCTTTCTCGATACCTTCCTTCTTACAAAAATTGATGAACTCATATGAAGTGTACTCTCCACCATTATCAGACCTGAAGATCTTAATTTTCTTCCCTGTTGATTTTCGACCAAAGATTTGAACTCCTTGAACATTTTGAAGGCTTCATCCTTGTGCTTCAAAAAATATATCCACATATTTCTTGAGAAGTCATCAATGAAGGTGATGTAGTAGAGATGTCCACCAATATAATGTATGGGCATCGAACCACATATGTCGAAATGAATGAGTTGGAGGATTTCTTTTGTCTTTTTCTTGCTAGAGGGGAATGGTCCCCTTGTCTTCCTTCCACTAACACAACCTAGACATACTCCATCATGTTGGTCTTCAACGTCGAGAATACCAGAGACCAATTTCTTCAATTTTGAAAGAGAATCATAATGTATATGGGCCAATCTTTCATATAATAGCCCACTTAGATTATTAGTATCATGTATTAGTGTTAGAATATGTCTACCGGTGACTCTATAGAGTCCTTCAAATCTCGATCCCAATGTGAATGCATCTCTCATAGAAGTTCCAACAGACCTAGTAAGAATTGTTCCCCTAATGAAGGCAACTCCCATGCCTTTGTATTCCAAAGCAGATATTGATACCAAATTTTTCTTCAATCCTAGCACATACATTACATCATGGAGCAAAACATATTCCCCATAATCAAGTGAAATTTGACGAACCAAAGCCTTTAACGGGATGAGTGGAGTTGTCTCCAAGAATTATTTTCAAATTATACTCCCTTTCTACCAAATTAGAGAGAAATTCTTTATACCCAGAGAAATGATGAGTGGCCCCACTATCAACCAACCAACTATCCCATGAAGCCGAAGGAGAGGAACTAGTGAGAGTATAAATAAGAATATATTCAGATTTTTTGGCAACATTACTTTCATACCTAGAGTATATTGACTTCTTTTGAGGACGATGATATTCTCCATGATAACTTGGAGCATCTCTTCTTATTCTTTCATCTCTTCCATTATGATCATTCCTTTGGCCATCTATTCTTATTCAATTATTAAACCTCTTGTTGTTGCTTCTAGTGTTGTTGTGTGGACCATTGTTATTCTAGGGAATCTCAAGCATAATGAAATTTATTGGGATACTTGTAACATTCAATGTGTGATTATTCTCTATTATTCCTTTTCTTTAGATTTTGAGGAGGAGGCTTCCTTCAATTTGATGGACCTCCTTTTCATTTCTTCTTCTTGTTTTGAGTGATGAATGTAGCAAGCTCTCCTTCTTCATACTTTTGAGACATGCCCCTTGATATCATCCTTGATTCTTCTTGAGTGATATTTCCAACAATCTCATCAAATGATGGGAAGGTATTGTTCTTGTTTAAAGCAGTAATGAAGGTTTTCCAAATGGGAGGGAGACCTTTAAGAGTTACAATCACCATTTCCTTGTCAGGCACAGATTCCCTAACTCCTTTCAATTGATCTCTAGGATGAGATATCCTCATAATGTAGAATTGCACAGACTCTCATTTATTCATATTCATCTCTTTGAGTTGATCTTTCAAGGAGGGGATTTTATTCAAATTGGTGACTTCATACATTCCAACTATCTTATAATACATGTCCTTATACTTCTTCAAATTTCCAACATATGCAAGTAAATTATCTTGTAAACCATCAGTTATATTTTTATTTTCTTTTGACACACCTTTCTTGTGATTGTTCTTTGCAACATTGGAAGCATTCTCTAGAGGCTCAAGTACTTTTCCTTGAATGAATTCCAAAACATCATTGTTATTAGTTGTGATCTCCAGCCTGATTTTCCATGCAACAAAGTTAGATGAGTCACCCAACTTCTCATCTTCCTTAAAGAAGGAGGAAGCCATCTTGACTTTATTATATAGGCTCCTTAAACTTTCAGAAGATGATTGCTTCAATTCTTGTCTCTTTTTGGGCTTTTCCTTCACCTTGGCTCTGATACCATGTTAAATTTCAGATTGCTCTATGTTGTTTCAATTACTTTAGCCCAATTCAATTCTTCAATTAGCAACATTTCATCAATAATTAATATTTCCAATCATCAATAGTAATTGAAGATATAACAAAAATGCAATGACAAAGGATACAATCAACACATCAACAAGAGACACCAAAATTTTTGTCAATGACCAGGGAAAAACCGAATACGGGGAAAACCCTTTGTAATTATTCTTCTATTAAATTGTCATAAAATGTTCAATAGAGAGTATAATGGGCCAATACAAAATCATCCAACAAAATTAGCCCAACAACATTCAGAAATATGTTCACAACATCAATCCAGATGAGAGACAACATTTCTTGTATGTGGTCAATTACGGTCAAATGTCAAATTGCAACCCTAGGTCCCAACCTCACGGAGGAAGAGTTATGCATGCGTTGAGAGATTCCAACTGCATGGATGAGTCTGTGTGCCTACGATTATAGCCAAAAATTTCTTGTGTCAAGCCGGTGGTCAAAAACCAAAAACTCTAACACACGTGTGAGCTTTGGACACTACAATCTCAGACTTATACGAATCAAAATTCATGACCTCACCTCAGATCTGTGTGAACCAATAAATGAAGAAGAGAATAAGATATGTTTTGTGATGTACAAATGAGCTTGAGGTCACTTTTATTTATAGGCTTCCAAGGGTGTCTAATTTCTTGTTAGGGTTAACCTTTTATGCACATGTGGGCTTTTCTTCAAAAATACACTTCTCCTTGTCCAAATTGAGTGCTTCAATAGTCAAAATTGGTCCTCTCGAAAAGAGGAATCTCGTCCCATGATTGGAATTTGTTACTCAGATACCAAATTAGCACTCCCTCTCAGCTAGGGAGAAATTCCAACTGCATTATGTAATAATCATATGTATCCTGTCTTCATACCATGTCCCATCTCTGCTCAACACTATCTACTGAAACATTATCAAATCTAAAGAAGAAGGATCATTGGGGAGCATTAGCTACCACCCTATCAGGATAATGAGGAAGTTCCTATGGGACACTCTCACCTCATGTCATCTCATAGGGGAGCAAACATCTTCCACCCTATGTTGATCAATACAATATCACATCCATCCTATTCTTCCTTAATCTTCGCAACAATAACCTTCAAGATTCATGTGGTATAACACTTGCATCATAATCATCTTAGATAACACACCTCCAAGCACGCTCTTAACTCATTGGCCAGATGAGTAGTGGTAATCCCAACAAGCCCAGCTTGTGGGTATGATTCCAATTGGTGTATACTTTGCATAGACCAAGATATGGGAGGAACATATTCGACCCTATGGGTAAAAAATAGGGGTGATACCTTATTGTCCATATATCCCTCAACCCTAGGATCCTTCCATCTCAATTCCTCACCCTGGAAGCTCTAACAAGGAGGAAGATTTGGCTCAGTGTTCTTGATCAATGATACCCCTTATCAAGGGGGGTCACATCCATCAGTCCAAGTTCCTCTCTAAATACCAAGAACTTTCCTTTCAGAAATTCCTTGGTGAGAATATCTGCAATATGCTCATATGTCGATATATGATGGAGTCTAAAGGATCCTCTCTGCACCATGTCTTGAATGAAATCATATTGGATATCTATGTTCTTAGACTTGTCATGAAATACGGGATTCTCTGCCAAATGGATCCCACTCTTGTTGTCTTGTTGTTGAAATATATCATTGTAGTGTCTAGGACCTGCTCAAATTCCTCTCCAAATAGCTTCCTCAACCAAACTACTTTTCAAATAGCCATGTTAGTGACAATGTACTTTGCCTCAATTGTACTCAGTGCTATAGACATCTACTTCCTACTCATCTAAGATATCAAGGAAGATCCAAGGCTGAAACAACAAACATATGTACTATTCCCAATGACAATGTTTCATGCCCACTGAAAATCGATATATCCGTGAAGTTGAAGATCTCTGCCATAATATCTCAAACCAAGGGTGATCATCCCATGCAAATATCTCAAAATGTGTTTGGCATCAATCTAATGTGCATTGTGAGGCTTTGCCGTGAATTGAATCAATGTCTTCAATACATAGCATATGTCTGGATGGGTGTTCACTAATAACATCATATCCCCAATCAACTATCTATACTTAGATGGATTCGCCAAATCGGGTCGTGAAACTTCTCCACATAAATCCTTGAAACTCATTTCCATTGGTGTGGGCATGGACTTGCATTTTGTCATTTTGAATCTCTCCAACAACTTCATGAGATATTTTCCTTGTGAAAGGAAAATCTCATCAGGCCTTTTCCATACCTCAAGGACTAGAAAGTACTGCATGAGTCCAAGTTCCTTCATCTCGAATTCAGAGGCTAACTCCCTCTTACACTTGATCATCAGGGGCTCACTACTTGTCAATAATAGATCATCAACATATAAAACCAAAATCAATGACATAACTTGGACTATCTTGAAGTAGAGGTTGGGATTGGTACTTTTTCTTATAAATCCCATCTTCACCAAATAAGTGTCTATGTGGGCGTACTATTCTCTGGGGGCTTTCTTCAAATTGTACAATGCCTTCTTGAACCTACAAACATGTGCCTTTTGACCCTCTACTTCAAATCCCTGTGGCTGCTCAATGTACACTTCTTCTTGTAACATTCCATGGAGGAATGTTGTCTTCACATCCATCTCATGGATGGTCCATACTTGACTTTCGACAAGAGAAACTATTGAATAAATGGTTGTATATCAAGCCACAGGTGAAAATATATTGTCATAATCTTATCCCTATTTCTAGGAGAATCCTCGAGCCACAAACCTTGCCTTGTATTTCTCAATGCTTCCATCAGCTCCATGTTTGATCTTGAATATCCATTTGAAGTCACCACAGATTTCCCCTTCAGTCTCGGCACAACATCCCATACGTCATTCTTCATAATTGATTCATATTCTTGGCCATATCATCCTTCCAAAAGTTTTCTTTCACGAATTCTTCAAAGGTGGGAGGTTCAACTTGAATAATAACGCTCATAGCTGCAACATATCCATGGTACTTGCATGGATTCTTGTTTTCTCTAAATGATCTTCTAATGGAAATGCATCTTTGCAACGTGTCATGAAGCCAAAGTGGCCTCTTCTTGGTAGGAGGATCACATGGAGGAGGATCTAAGGGGTCCATGGGATCATCAACAATGTCTCTCTCGGATTCGGGCACGAAAGGATCATCTAAAATATTGATATCATCATTCATCTTCTCAAGAAAAGGAGGTGGAGGAAGGTCCCTTACTTTCCCAAGGGAAGCATCTTCATCGAATGTTACATCCCTTCTAATTTCAACCTTCCTTTGACTAGGAATATATATTTTAAATGATTTAGAATTTTCACAATATCTAACAAACATACCTTTTCTTCCCATGGCTTCTAGCTTGTTTCTTTTGACCTTTGGCACGTGGAAATATACGTGGTAGTCAAAGATATAGAGACAACCAACATCATGCTTGACACCTGTGAACACTTCTTCGAGGGTCTTGTAGTCCAATGCTTGATGAGGCACCCTATTTTGAACATATATGACAACATTTGTTGCTTCTCCCCAAAGGAACTTCGACAACTTTTTCTCATGGAACATGGCATGAGTGGATTCTACAATGGACTTGTTCTTTCTTTTTTAGCTACTCCATTTTTCTCAAGATTATAGGGCACAATCATCTCTTTAGTGATACCTTCCTTCTTGTAAAGATCGATGAACTCATTCAAAGTGTACTCTCCACCAATGTTAGACTTGAAGATCTTACTATTATTCCTTGTTCGATTTTTGACCAAAGATTTGAATTCCTTGAACATTTCAAAGGCTTCATCCTTGTGCTTCAGATTATATATCCATGTCTTTCTTGAGAATTAATCAATGAAGGTCATTTAGTAGAGATGGATACAATAGAATGTATGGGCATCATACCACATATGTCAAAATGAATGGGTTGGAGGATGTCTTTTGTCTTCTTTCCATTGGCACAACCTGGACATACTCCATCATGTTGGGCTTGAACATCGAGAATATTAGAGATCAATTTCTTCAAGTTTGGAAGAGTATCATTGTTAGGATATTCCAACACATAGGAAATAGTTAAGTATAACTTGGTCTAGTGTAGAGTTAGCTAAAGTGTGTTTCTTTACTATGTACTTTTGTAACTTACAATCTGATGGTCATGATATGTTCTAGACATGAAGTGATATGACGGTTCATTCTCTCC
>APFE030377629.1:38541-54825 GCA_000404065.3 Pinus taeda | reverse complement strand
CTTGATCCATGGCTTAACACCTGATTGGTCCATGATCTCTATTTAAAGAGCATGGAGGGTCATTTGTAGGGTGACTGTTCATGAGAGAAGCTTATGTAAATTTTCTTTCTTTTATTAATAAATTTTCTGAAGTGGCTGCGTTGGCTTAGGTCATGGACTATTTCCTTCTTTGAGGGTTTTAACCACGTCAAGAATACTGGTGTATTGATATGTGATCTATTTGTGAGTGGTGTCCTTTAGCGTTCTAACTGAATAACTTACCCTGTAAATTACTACATGGTATCAGAGCTATTTGAGGGCCGCATCCGTTGGTGATCCAAATCGAAAGTTAGTGCAACTGCATCCGACTGTCGTTTCCTAGATCTATTGTTTCTTACCGCTTTTGGGACGAGAGGACTGCTCTATTATGTTAGGAGCATATGTTATAGCGATGAATGCCTTTCGTTTCATGCGAAAAGGTTTCCAGTAGCCATAGCTACATCACTTTAAGTTTTGGAGGTATATAGTCCTTATTTACAGTTTTAGTTATTTATCTCTCTGTTTATTTCGGTTTATTTATCTGTTTGTTTTTTATTACCAGATATATACCTTTCATTTCTATGTATTCTCTTTTCCCCATGACTTTGTGCGATCTAGGCAAATCAGAAACAGAAAGGAAGGATTTTTCTCATGTGTATGCTCTTTTCCGCTGCACCTTAGTCTGATCTTAGAAAATTAGAAACATTGAGGAAAATATTTAGTTTCCAGCGAAAGCTAACTTCAAGCCACAAGGTTTGGTTTTTTTTGTATGTCCATGTTGGGTTGTGTGGTTTTTTGTTTTGTAGCCAAAAAAGAGTTTTTTCAAGTAACCACACACCCCAAAGCTTCAGTGACTAAAAAAAAAACCTTCCTCTTTTCCAAAAATTACTAACCTTTTAAACTAGCTCACTTGGTCCAAAGTTACTTTATGAGAATAGAAGTCTTGAGTTCAAGTCTTTCTTTTTGTTGAGTTAATTTTTCAAAAAACACATGTATCTTGTGTTTTAATGTTACTTTATGTAAAAGTGTTCTCACCCATTATAAAAACTGAATCACTTATAATTCTAAAGTCTCTTTATCTTTTATTTAAGTTACAATTCAGTGCGTAGCTCATAAAGTACCATTGTAAAAATGACTTTCACTTATTTATAAAAGTGGGTCACATAATTTTTTAAATTGAGCTAATTAGATTAAGTTTGGAAGGGTGGGGGAGCGGGCGGTGGGGATTTTGTTTTAAATATAACATTATCATTCACTTGCACACATTCACGCACTTCATCGGCAACTTCAACAACTTTTCTTCAAAAAGCCATAACTTCTTCATCCGGAAGCCATTTTCATAACCGTTTTTTTTAATCAGCCTAATTTTTTGAGATATTTCCATTGGAACACTTAGTTTCAGCATCTATAGCTTCAGTTTCTGTTAAAATGGAAAGTCCATGCCAAGATATTCTTGACAACACCAACTACTTCCAATGGTGGTCCTACATTGTGGATTTACTTAGAAGTAAAGGTCTTTACATAATAGCCTCATGCCAAGAAACTAAACCTAAAGATGAAGATAAGGCAACCAAAATGGGAAAATAGGCAAGATCAAGCACGTGGGTTGACAAGGATGTCTATTTCTCCAGATCTTATATTTCATATAGCAAAACTTGATACCCCTAATGAAGAAATGAAACAACTCAATAAAGTTTTTGGAATTAAAAATGAAATTAGAGCCCATCAACTCGAAAATGAGTTGTTTAAGTTGGACCTAAATAATTTTCCTTCCATTGAAGATTTTTTGTCCAAGTTCAAGACCCTTAGACTTCTCTTGGAAGGTGTTAAGGTTAAGAAAGAAGATGGCAGCCTTATCTATTCCATTCTTACTAAGTTGGGACCAACCTACTCTGTGTTTGTTTCCACCTTCCATTCTTCTAGAGAAGCCTCTATTTCTCAAAGACAAGACTAATTCCCCCTCTTTTGATGCCTTTTGTGATTCTTTAATAAGAGAACAAAAACAACTCTTACATCTTGGTCTTCTTAATCTTGGAAACTCTTCTAAGAAATCCTTAGCTGCCCAACAACAACCAAATTCAAAGAATCCTAAGAAACAGTATCATAAAAAGAATGGTCCTAAGCAGTTTCAGTCTCAAAATGAAAAATCAATTCAACAAAATGATAAGGTAAATAAAAACAAAGGGAAGAATATTGATAGACATTGCAACTTTTGTAATCGAGATGGCCACTTAGAATCCAAATGCTTTAAGAAGATGGAAGCCTTGGAAGCAACAATGAAGAAGCATAACATCCATTTGGAGCACTCTTCAACTTCAAATTCATCTTCATGAATAGCACTTTATGCATGTGGTTGGCAAGCATCTTGGTCTAGTTGTGCACTAAATGTATCTTCATCTTCTCATTCTCATGAGTGGATGATTGCTTCTAGAGCTTCTTATCACGTGGCCAAAAACAAATCCATGTTTTCTTCTTTAAATGATTGTAACACCAAAAATATATATGTTGGTGATGATAGATCTCTTAGCGTTGTAGGGACTGGAACTATTCATCTAGATAATGGTCAATTTAATGATGTATTATGTGTTCCAACCTTATCATGAAACCTTCTATCTGTATATCAGATAACTCATTCAGATGAAGGTAAAACCGTTGAATTTTCACCTCATGATGTTGTAATTAAGGACCTAAGAGATCCTAGATGGATTTTAGCTACTGCCATTGCTAATTATTTTACAAGGTTGTATAATTTTAACAACTTTGGGTCATCAACTATTCCCCCGGTATTTGTTGCTCATAATGATGAAGTGAGCAAACTTTGGCGTGAGTGTTTTGGTCACTTAAACTATCGCTCCTTTCAAAATCTATGCAAAGAAAATATGGTGACAGGTCTTCCTATGGTATCTTGCAGATATGTTGTTTGTTCCAGATGTGTACTCAGAAAACATCGTCGGGATAGTTTTGAAAAATGTGCCTCTTGGCATTCCTTAGCCCCTTTACAGCTTGTGCATAGTGATTTATGTGGTCCACTTCTAGTTGTTTCATTATCTGGCTACAAGTATTTCTTAACTTTCATTGATGATTTCTCTAGATGCACTTGGGTATACTTCTTAAAACTTAAGAGTGAAGTATTTAACATGTTCTTGGCATTTAAGGCCTTTGTTGAGAAGCAATCAGGACATCAAATTCTTAAGCTAAGATCTGATAATGGTAGAGAATATGTTAACAACAAATTCATCAACTTTTGCACTGAGCATGGAATTCAAATGCAACATATTGTTCCATACACTCAACAACAAAATGGTGTAGCTGAAAGGAAGAATCACACCTTAAAAGAAATGGCTAATTGTATGCTTCAATCTAAAGGACTTAGTCTTAATTTTTTGGCAGAAGAAATTAACTGTGCAAATTACATAGTAAATTGCACTCCTACTAAGGTTTTAAAGAATATCACTCCAAAAGAAGCATGGAGCTCAATTAAATCAGATGTAAGTCACTTTCGTATTTTTGGAAGTGAAGCATGGGCCCATATTCCTGATGAGAAACATAAAGCCTTAGAACCTAAGAGTGAAAAATGTATTTTTGTTGGATATTCTGAAGATGTCAAATGATACAGACTTATTCCACTTAAGTCTAAAAATGTTATCATTAGAAGAGATGTAAAGTTTTCTAAAAATATATCGGCCTATGAGCATAGTTCTGCGGATGTTCCACCTCTCTCTATCCCTTCTACTTCTGAAAATATTTCTTCTTCAGATGACGACAATGAGGATGAAAATCCTCCCCCACCTTCTCAGGATCCTCCTTCAGCTCCTCAGCTTCCAAAATGGGTCCTTGCTACTCGGGATGTAGCAAGTGCTCTTGCAGGTGATCCTACAGATCAGCGACATACATGTTCTCAGTTCGATAGAGCCTCTTCTTTAATGGCTCAAGCTTCAACGAATTATGATCCTGACACCTTTGCAGAAGCTTCAGGCCATCCATAGTGGGACGCAACTATGAATGAATAATATCGTTCACTATTGGCAAATGATACATGGGACCTTGCTCCTCTTCAAAAGGGACGAAAACTTGTTAGATGCAAATGGGTTTACAGAACCAAGTTTGGACCAGATGGAAAAGTTGATAAACATAAATCTTGTCTTGTTTCTAAGGGTTTTTCACAAGTTGAAGGCATTGACTATACTAAAACCTTCTCCCCCATTGCCAAAATTAACTCTATCCGCCTTTTTCTTTCCCTTGCTGCCTCTTTCAAATGGGAAGTCCATCATATGGATGTTAAATTTGCCTTCTTGCATGGGGACTTGCATGAAGAAATATATATATGGAACAACCTCCTGGCTTTATGCAAACAGACTCCAGCCTTGTATGTTGGCTCAAGAAATCCTTTTATGGTCTCAAGCAAGCCCCTCGGGCTTGTTATGCCAAAATGGATAGATTTCTTTTAGATACTGGCTTTTCTAGGTGTCATTCTTAAAATATTGTCTACACCAAGAAAGTGATTAAGTCTCTTATCATTCTTGTTCTTTATGTTGATGATCTTATCCTTACTGGTAGTGATCCCAACCCTATAAACCATGTTAAGTCCATCCTTAAAAAACAGTTTGAAATGACAAACTTAGGACACTTGCATTATTTTCTTGGTCTTCAAGTCTTGCAATGTAAGGAAGGTATTTCCCTTTCCCAGTTTGAGTATGCCTATGATCTTATATACCACTTTCACATGGAAGACTGTAAGCTAGATCCTTCTCCCCTTCAATCTGGAGTCAAACTTTCAGTCATGTGTACTTCCCCTGAAGTTGATGCTACCTTATACCAACAACTTGTAGGAAAACTTTTGTATCTGACCCATACCCATCCTGACCTTTCCTTTGTTGTTGGCCTTATTGCTCAGTTTATGCAAAACCCACATGAAAGTCATTGGAAAGCAGCTAAAAGAATGCTTTGTTATGTTCGAGGTATAATTTAGTTTGGGATTCATTACAGTGCAAAAGCATCTCCTCTATTGGTTGTTTTCACTGATTCCGATTAGGCTAGTGACCTTGATGAGAGGAAGTCTACTGTAGGTTATGTGTTCACTCTTAGTTCTGGACCTATTACATGGGCTTTTAAGAAACAAAGTGCCATTTCTCTTTCTTCGGCAGAAGCAGAGTATCGTGACATCGTAGAAGCTAGTAAGGAAGCCTTGTAGCTTTGTAAGATCCTGTCAGAGTTTGGCTTTCAGTGGCAGAATCCGGCTACACTTTGGTTTGATAATCAAATTTCCATTCAAATATGAAAAGATCCAATCCAACATTAGCGCAACAAACACATTGAACTACACATGCACTTCATCAGAAATCTCATTCATGGCCATGTTCTTGAAGTGCAATATTGTTCAACAAATGATCAAGTTGAATACATCTTTACAAAGGCTCTCATAGAGATGAAGTTTACTAAAATTTGATTTATGGTTGGAGTTTAGGAAGTTGTCACTAAAGGGGGATAAGCTCTAAAGCCTCCTTCCTTCTCCTATTGTGTCATATTTGTACATCCTTCAATCCTATCCCAAGTTGTTCTTAAGGGGGGGTGTTAGGATATTCTAACACATAGGAAATAGTTAAGTATAACTTGGTCTAGTGTAGAGTTAGGTAAAGTGTGTTTCTTTACTATGTACTTTTGTAACTTACAATCTGATGGCCACAATATGTTCTAGACATGAATTGATTTGACAATTCATTCTCTCCTCGGTATTACCAACACTTGATCCATGGCTTAACACCTGATTGGTCCATGATCTCTATTTAAAGAGCATGGAGGGTCATTTGTAGGGTGATCGTTCATGAGAGAAGCTTATGTAAATTGTATTTCTTTTATTAATAAATTGTTTGAAGTGGTCGCGTTGGCTCAGGCCGTGGACTGTTTCCCTATTTGAGGGTTTTAACAACGTCAATAATATTGGTGTATTGATCTGCGATCTGTTTGTGTGCGGTGGCCTTTGGTGTTCTATCTGAGGAACTTACCTTGTAAATTCCTACAGATCAATTTCTTAAGTCCAAAAATGTTATCATTAGAAGATATGTAAAGTTTACTGAAAATACTATAGATCAATTTCTTCAATTTTGGAAGAGCGTCATAATGTAGATGGGTAAATCTTCAGATCCATAGCTATCTTAGATGATTAGTATCAAGGACCAATGCTAGAAAATGTCTAACAATAACTCTATAGAGTACTTCAAATCTTGACCCCAATGTGAATACATATCTCATAGAAGTTCCAACAGGATAAGTAAGAACCTTTCCCTTGATCAAGGCAACCCTCATCCCTTTTTCTTCCAAAGAATATATTGATACCAATTTTTTCTTCAATCCAAGCATACATTACATCATGGAGCAAAACAAATTCCCCAGAATCCAAGTGAAACATAGAGCTCAAGAGTATTATTTATACAAATGTTGGCTTGCCTTGAGATTTTAAAGGAAATATAATTTTGTCTACCCATAGCTTGGTGATCATCACATGCCTCACTTAAAATTCTTTGTCGTGGAAGTGTGGCATAATACATATTTTTTGTCTTACAAGACATTACAATCTCATAAGAGTTGTATTTTTATTTATATGTCATGATCATGAATAGGCCTTGTTACCCACCATTTGTTGGGTATTGTTACCCATTGTTTGTTTGAAATATTTTAGGAAATTAAAATGATTAAGGTAGGTTTGTGTGCTCTTTTTTTATCATTTTCTTTACATGAAGGAAAATAGAGCATGAATCTTCAATAATCAAAGTAGGGAAAGTTATTTCTAATGTTGTCCATTTCTATGTTGTCACTTGTTGAATATGAGGACATCTAAATTTTGACCTTGTAGCCTGTCCTTTTCTATGGATTCATAACCATATAACATGGATTCATGTATATATGCTTTTTAAACATGTGGTGAGGAGGGTGTTGAGTGTGGAAAATTGCTTTGCATTGTCTAGTTATCAAGTTTGATTTGTTATTTTTATGTTATTAATATATCAAAGAAAATGGAGGTTTATTTTGAGGAGTACTTGACAATAGAGTTTAAATCAACCTACATTGATTCATGTAGCAATGACCAAGTCCTTGATCAATCATATATCTCCTAGTGGCATAATTTTTGGATAAGGTTCAAGATCATGTTCTTGGATCAGAGAATGGGTATGAAGTAATATTGAAGTGGTCAATGAGAACTTGAAATCATATGAAGCACAATATGGGGAAAATTTAAGGCATTATCTTGACTTAAGTAAGGAGGTCGAAAGAAGGTACTTCACAATCGTTTCCCCTTCCATTATGTTTGGAGAGGAATATCACTGTATTTGTAGGTTATATTAGACCTTTTTTTCATTACAATGGGGCTTTACTCAAGGAACCTTTGACATATCATGTGCGTTCATGGCATATTAAACATTACCCTTAATTTCACTACATACTAGAAAATACCTCTAAAAATCACATTATTAACCCCCTACCAATACAAACCCAGTACACCTTCCCAATTTGAAAAACCCTTTCTTTCACTAGATATTGTAGGTATCCATTTTTTCATTAACATTTTTAATAGCCTTTTATAGTTTTTCATTAAATTTAAGCTCCATTTTTTATACCTGCCAATATAAAAATCATTTACCCCCTTGTTGTAGCGGTTGCAACACTCTCCAAAATTTTGGCCCGCATCCAATTTCGAAGTCTCCCTTGGATTTTTACTTCATGTTTGCAAGCACTAGGGCTCACCCCATGAGATCATGTCGAGTCTTTGCACCCTTCTTTCTTGACCATTCAACGGACATATTTTTGCATGTTAGTCATAATGTCATGCTTGCAGCCATGTTTTGGTCATTCACAAGGTTCCGCTTTGTGTGCACAAGTTGTATTCACTATATGAACATCTGTCACAGTCACACATGAAGTTGTATGCATTATCGTGCAAGCGTCATCATAGTCATTTAATGATCTATCACAAGTGTCATGCTTGTC
This sequence comes from Pinus taeda, assembly GCA_000404065.3. Classification (NCBI taxonomy): domain Eukaryota; kingdom Viridiplantae; phylum Streptophyta; class Pinopsida; order Pinales; family Pinaceae; genus Pinus; species Pinus taeda. Next base: position 46,824 of record APFE030377629.1, on the reverse strand, counting down.
GCTCGCACTGTCAATCAGTCATGTTGAGTATATGTTGTCTTGATGGTCTGAGGCGTCTTGTCATCAAGTCATGTTGAGTGTGTGTTCGCAAGGTTGCATATGCACAATTCACTCACTCACACACTTGGTCATTTTGCTGAAGTTATGACAACCATGTCACCCTCTAACAGTCGTACCTTCACCCTAGAATCGACTCAAATGACTGTCACCCAGAACAGCACAGAAGTGTCCACCAAGCCATTTCAATATGTGTTGCCCACAAGCTAATCAACCAACCCTCTTGCTGGTCAACTGGAGATTTTAACCGAGCAGTAACCCCAAGACTCACTCCCTAAAAATTTGCGCAAAATCTGTAGACATTTCCTACTCCGCTGACTAATAAAACTGCATAGATAGGCCAGACAGACACCCAATGTTCATCCCTGTCTCCTTCAAAAAATTGTGCAGTTTTTCTAACCATCCACATAGTCAACTGACCAGCTGCTGCTCACCTACAAAACTACATAGATTTCATGAGAAACCCTCTCAGCTACCCAGCATCCTACTCAACTCAGAAACTACACAGAGGTGTTCAACAATTCAGCCTCCGATCAATTGCTCAGCTTTTGTCACCAGCAACCCCACATCCCGCAGCCAACTCCCTCTAGGAATTGCACAGTTTTTGTTTCCAAACCTCTTGCGGCCCTCTGCCAGCTCCCTCCAGGAATCGCGTAGTTTTTGTTGCCAAGATTCCTGCAGCCCATTGCTTCCTTCCTCTAGGAATTACATAGTTTTTGTTGCCAAGCCCCTCTGCTGCCTGCACTGCTTCCCTCCAGAAATTGTGCAGATATGCCCTCCAGCTGAGCCAGATCCTGTGGACAATCACTGTTGATCCAGATTGTTCATCTTAGTCTCCTAGTGACTTTTGCACAATTTTCACCAGAATTTCCCAGAGCGCTCATCCCATCCTGAAACTTTCCTGACGTAGTTTCATAGCCTTGTACTCTCTCTCGGTCACCTACATCTGAAAGCGAATAACAATGCATCATGGTAGACTAGGAGTTTTATGGATTTTATGTCGTCTCGTCATGATTGATTGCAGACACAGGTATATGGATAAGACATGACGCGATGAAGGATTGGATGAACAAGGAGAGTATAGGTAAGGAGATGTGTTCACGAACGATGCATGCAAGGAGAATTTTTTGTGAACAGATGAACATGCAAGGAGAATTTTTTTTGCGAACAGACAAACATGTCAAGCATGCCAAAGTACAAGAAAAGGAGCAACGTGCACATGCAACATCAAACGAACACCAAGACCATCAAAGACTCCACACACCTTTCCATGCAGAGGTGAAGTTATGATGCACCAAGAGCACATCCATCACTCAGCAACATTGTAGCTTGACATAGACACCACCAGTAGCATGGACATACCATCACTATCGTGTTGAGTCGTGTCATGAGTCATGTCGACTACATCACTAGTATGGGCCATACTATGTAAATCAATGTAATGTAACATGGAAGTCCAAGAGACCCACATGTCATACGAAGAGTCATGTAAAGCTGAAGAGTCAAATAAGTCAAATAGTCATGAGGGAAGTCGAACAGTCACAAGGGCCTGTTTTTCCCTTGGCTATAAATACCTCCTCATTTTTACATGAAAATGACTTTTTCACCTTGGCTCCTCCTACATAGCCTTGAGAGTTTGTAGTCTTTTCTTTGAGGAGAGAGCAGTGGCTCCAATGCCCCTTTCTCGGGGTTAGTGGTGTATGTTGTACCGATGTGCCTTGGAAATGTTGCTTAATTCAAAAACCTAATAACATGCCAGCACGTTTTCACACATGTATTGTAACTATTTGTAAGACTAATCTTGAACACTTGTAATGCATGTTGTTTTAACGTGTGTTAAACAATCGAACTCTTTCAGTTGCTCTAATACATATATATTGATGAAAATGCGTGATATAATTTGTTTACATTATCCTACCCACTTGGGTTGCCTCACTGGACATCAGACAAAACCTTTCCCATAAACTTGTTATAACGACCATCACACTCGTGCAAACTGCCCCACTAGGTGTTCGTATGTGCTATTTTCTCGTGTGTGTTGAGATTGTCACATCCATGTCAACTGCTCCCGAGGAAGTTGTGCATGCCCTATTGTGTTGTGTGTCTCTGACAGAGTTGGGACTTCTTCCCTTTTGACTAGAGACTCACCTCCACCTTCTCCCTCTACAATGAAAGAACCTTGACATAAGTAACATTAGCACTCACTAGGCATGTGAACCTCAAAGACCAAGCAGACCACTCTCTCGTGCTGACAGAAAGAGCTAAGGAAAACATTTAAGATAATGGAAATTGTGCCATCATACCGGATGGGACTCCTACACCAAATGGCGTGAGGTGTAGTTGGGACTTCATACCGAGGAGATCCCCTGAATGTTGGCGGGTCCATCACCATCAAAAATTTTGGCGTTAGAAGGAGGGAAAGATGACAAGTTGAGCCCTTTACATCTGGTTTGAATGTCTTACCTAATGAATCATACACAATTCATGCTCTTGGGGTGTTTCTCTCATTTCTCACTTAATCAACTATAAATCCCCGATGAGCTTCTCAATCACTTGTCCTTGTTAAAGTTTGATGGTGAGGACAATATGTTTGTAACCGAGCATGTTTTTTATTTTCTTCATTTCTGTGAATCTCATGAAATCGATAGTGATGAGCTTGTTTGTGTACTTTTCTTCCTCACCCTTTAAAGTCGTGTTAATCAGTGGTGTCATACCCTGCCACCTACTTCTGTCCATTCCCTTCTCACTTTCCTCAAGGAGCTCCATCAAGCCTTCATTAAGTTTGACCACCGAGATATCTATGAAAGAATCTCTCATTTAATAATGAAGCTTGGAAAATCATTTGAGTACTTTTCTACCCACTTCATTTGCCTCTGTCACGAAATTATTGAATGGTTTGTGGACCTTGACTTCATGAACCAAGATCTTAAACACTTTAAACGATGAACCTTCTGATTTCCCTTCTTCCTTGACTTTTGCTAATCAAGAGAGCCCTCATGTCTTGAAGAGGGTGCCCCCTCACAGCGACCGCCAAGCTAAGAAATCTGCGTAGCAGGAACCCCCTTGAAGCTTTCACAAAGCTGAGAAATCCACAAAACATGTTCCCAACCCATCTTCTCAATCGTCTCCTGCTCCAACGGAGGAAATTCCATAATGGCTCAGAAATCCTATGGCGAATACTCATTCCTCCATTCCTCAAGAGGACATCACTGTTCATAACCCAAGTCCTAAGTCTAATATGTATTTCTTCCATCCTCCATCATTTACAAGCCAATGACTCCTTGCACCATGACTCACTTGAACCAACCACTTCACAAGCTAGTTGCGTGCACCCTCTTGATCCTCAAGTTGTTGGCTCAATTTGCGTTCATGTGCAAGGCAGTCTCATTATATAGGTGGAGGAGCAAGAAGGTGAAGAAATAATCAATTCCACTTTTATGCTTCAAAACGGTTCACATAAAAACATGAGCTTCCATTCTTGATTGATTCTAGAATCCGCGAATCTTGGTGAAACATCATGTAAAATTAATTCTCAACCCCCAATATTGGTTTGTCATCACTCCCATGCTTATGTCTATTATGATGAACACCCAAGCACATCATGTGATTTTTTTTCTCTCATGTACACTCTAACTCAAATCTGGAATGTGCATCAGTAAAAGCATATGTCCATATCGAAACTTCCTTTGCACCTCACTTGCCCATGTGTACTAACATTCATAGCACATATATATGTGGCAGAGATTCTCCCTATTCTCTTACTTCTTCATATTATGAGTTATCTCCTCGATCGACACAAGGTAGTGAGGTTATCCATGACGAAAATAGTCTCAACACACAGGACTCTTCCTACTCATCATCATGTTGTGTGTTGCATGAAGACAGCTCGTTAAGTCAGCTTGCTGAAACATTTGATGAAAACTGTAACAGAGATCATTGTTATCCTAAGAGCAGTTTTGAAATCAACAACAACAGGCATCATCAATCCATGCATGATCTAATTCACATCTCAAAATGCAATTTTTTAATTCTAGAAAGTTTCGGAACGTGCTAGGGAGTTGAGGCACTTCAACGTTCGTTGATGGTTATGTCAGGACCTCAAGACTCTGGTAAGCCCCCCGAACCAAATCAAATCTCGTTTCTCACACGCAATCTGTCTATCTGCATACTTTCACTTGATGTGGATCCCCGTGTAAAAATTATTTACTATTCCGGGTGTGATATTTCAAAATTTCAAATTTTCACTAATGACCAAATCCACAAGTATATTACAGCATGTTCATCTTCATGCACCTCTCTTACATCAAATTCGAGTTGGGAGTTTTTGTCCCTCATGCAATCATGGAACAGCGAAATTAATCATCTCAAAGACTATCTTTGTCTGGAATCATACTTATCGGGTGTTCTCTCCTTAGTCTTCTTGCGAATTTTTCACATCAAATATGCTCGCTCATCACACCATAAATATCCTTGTGTGATGGCGAGTGCACAACCTACCACGCAAATCAACTTACTCTCATTTCACCACACCCCAACTAGCTTCACACATGCATAGTTTTGGCATCCTTTCTACATTTCCATGATGACCATGATGCCTGTGCAATTTTTCACCAGTTTCAGGTGGGTGTTCTATCATATCAGCACACATTGAACTTGGTTCCTTCATTCAAAGCGTTCGCAAGATTGTTCAAAAAAAAATTGTTCATGTCAAATTGGGAATCTGACATCTCGACCAACTGGTCTGATTCTTCTTCTATCTTGGGTGGCTGTCATGTAATTTATCATTTTCCCAATAGTACATCCAATGACAGTCGCTTCAGGCACCACGATCTTCACCGTGTGACATCTTTCTCCTCAGAATTATGTCAAGCAGGTGAGGCACTTCTACCTACACTTATGCCCATGGCAGGTCCTCACTGTCTTGACATGACTAACGAGAATGATCAAATCTATCTATCCGTACCAGATTCCCATGTGATCTCCTCTCTCGAATCAGGAATTCATATTCTCGAAGATCATGAGTCTTTCAAAATATCCATCACGAATTTTATGATCCAATCGTTGAATGGCTAGAAAAATCTTACTTGGCAGGTTGTAGGTAAAAAGCTTCAGTCCTTCCTTGCACTCGCTAAGAAACTTGGTGCAAAATAACACACACTTGCAAAATGCCTCTGAGGTTTGTCGAAAAATGGTAGTCACCGAAGAGGTAAGCATGTGTGTTAGGTGGTTGTGACCTTCTCTCTCATGTGCAAGTTTGTTAATATTTTGCATTTTTGATTGCACACTGTTTTTTATCTATTTTAATCACTTGTATATTTTTTATTGCATGTGAGGTATGCCTATGGTGGCTTCACTGAAAATTTCTTTCTCGCTTATCTTTGCTTTCTGGTTTGCTTGTTTGTTTGCTTGTTGACTTAGTTTAGTTTGTTTGCTTTCTTGTTTTCTTGCTTGTTGTTTTGTTTGCTTTGCTTACTATTTATGTTTTGTTTTGTTTTTTATGCTTAGTATCATGTTAGTTTTGGTTTTGTAAATAAGTGTTGCCCCTCTAGTGGGTTCTGGCTTTTGAATGAGTATGTGGTTGAGATCTAAAGAGCCTTGTGACACTGCAGCACTTGGCCAGTCCTACATATGTCCTCTTTGTGCTTGGTTGTAACCTTCAGGTGATGAATTCTTGATGGAAAATACAATCCATCTACAAGGGAAGCTTGGGTCTAGACATGAACCTATGTCCACACCAGGAAAATCCATGCCTATACTCATCCTTCTTCTCTGTGTGATCAAGCTCATCCAACTAGTATAAATGGAGAAGGGGAAAATCTAAACGAGCAAACCTATGTCAAAGGTCTGACATGATTCTCTAAAGGATTAACCTCTTATGCTCTCAATAAGTTGAGATCCCTCTTTCGCCCCAAAAATAAAAAAGTGCCTATGCACAGTCTCTTTAAAAAAATACAAAGGTGAAAGAAGAGAAAGGCTTCCTGCATAGAGAGGTGAAGCATGCAACTCCACCGGGGTACTGTTTAGGCCTGGTGGCAGTGGAGAAACACCAGATATGAAAACTTAAACTCTGAAACATCTTAACTCGCGAGCCAAACTACCCTTCCCGATTTCGAAGCACTGTGATGACTGAGTTGGAAAAAGGTGAACCATGTCTGTCCATGGGGTAAGTGGGGCAGCCAAAGTAACCTACACAATGATTCAATACTCCCTGAAGGACCAAGTCCCTATGTTGTAAATGGACCAAAACAAAGATTTTGGAATTCAACCAGTGTGTCGCCAAATGTTGTAGCAGCTGCAACACCCTCTAAATTTTTTGTCTGAATCCAATTTCAGAGCCTGCTTTGGCTTTTTACTTGATGTTTGCAAGCAATCGAGCTCACCCCATGAGCTCATGTTGAGTCTTTGAACTCTCCTTGCTTGACAATTCGACAGACAACTTTTTACATGTTGGTCACAATGTTACACTTGCAACCATGTTCTGGCCATGCACAAGGTCTTGCTTCATGTGTACAAGTTGTATTTGCTATGTGAACATCCATCGCACTAGCACACGAAGTTGTATGCACTATCGTGCAAGCATCATCATGGTCATTCAATGATCTAACACAAGTGTCACGCTTGTCACTCACGCCATCAATTAGTCATGTTGAGTATATGTTGTCTTGATGGTCTAAGGTGTCTTGTCATCAAGTCATGTTGAGTGTGTGTTCATAAGGTCGCATATGCATAAATTCACTCACTCACACACTAAGTCATTTTGCTGAAGTTCTGACAACTGGATCACCCTCTAACAGTCAGACCTTCGCCCTAGAATCGACTCGACCAACCATCACCTAGAACAGCACAGAAGTGTCCAACAATCCATTTCAATCTATGTTGTCTACAAGCTAATCAACCATCCCTCCTACTAGTCAACGGAGAGTTTGACCAGGCAGTGACCCCGAGACTCACTCCCCTCAATAATTGCACAAAAGTTGCAGACCTTGCCTGCTCTGCTGACTAAGAAAACTGCATAGATAGGCCGGACAGACATCCAGTGTCCGTCCCTTTCTCCCTCAAAAAATTGCATAGTTTTTCTAGCCAGCCACCCACTCAGCTGATCGATTGCTCACCCAAAAATTGTGCATATTTCATGAGCAAGTCCCTCAACCTCCCAGCGTCCCGCTCAGCTTATAAACTGCACAGAAGTGTTCAGCAGGTCAGCCTCCTAGAAATTGTACATTTTTTTCACCAGCAACCTCGTAGCCTGTAGCCAGCTCCCTCCAGGAATTGTGCAGTTTTTGCTGCCAAGCCTCCCACAGCCTATTGCTTGCTCCCTCCAGGAATTGTGTAGTTTTTGTTTCCAAGCCTCCTATAGCCTGCTACTTCCTCCCTCCAGGAATTGCGCAATTTTTGTTGCCAAGCCCCTCTGCTGCCCGCACTGCTTCCCTCCAGAAATTGTGCAGATTTGCCCTCCAACCGAGCTAGATCCTGCGGACAGTCACTGTTGATCCGAATTGCCCATCTCAGTCTCCTAGTGACTTCTGAGCAATTTTCACCAGCAGTACCCAGAGCATGCATCCCAACTTGGAACTTTCCTAGCGCATTTTCACAGCCTTTTCCTCTCTCTCAGTCACCTGCATCCAAAAGTGAATAACAATGCATCATGGTAGACTAGGAGGTTTATGGATTTTATGTCATCTCATAATGTGTGATTGCGGATATAGGTATATGGATAAGATATGATGAGACGACGAATTGGATGAACAAGGAGAGTACATGCAAGGAGATGTGTTCGTGAATGGATGAACAAATGATGCATCCAAGGAGAAGTTTTCGCGAACAGACAAACATGCGAGGAGAATTTTTCGCGAATGAACAAACATGTCAAGCATGCCAAAGTACAAGAAAATGAGAAATGTGCACATGCAACATAAAGCGAACACCAAGATCATCGAAGACTCTGCACACCTTGCCATGTGGAGGTGAAGTTGTGATACACCAAGAGCACATCCATCACTTAGTAGCATTGTAGCTCAACATGGACACCACCACCAACATGAACATACCAACATTGTTGTGTTGAGTCGTTTCATTATTCATGTCTGTCACATCACTACCATGGGCCATACTATGTAAATCAATGTAATGTAACGTGGAAGTCCAAGAGACCTACATTTCATACGAAGAGTCATGTAAAGTTGAAGAGTCAAATAAGTCAAACAGTCATGAGGGAAGTCGAATAGT